>VOMN01077883.1:0-18575 GCA_014899125.1 Orchestia grillus | reverse complement strand
GGGAGTGTGGTGATGGTGTGGGAGTGTGGTGACGGTGTGGGAGTGTGGTGACGGTGTGGGAGTGTGGTGACGGTGTGTGTGTGTGGTGACCGTACATGACATTAATGTACAGTTCCATTAGACACTAAGCTGCTCAATCTCTGCAGTAGAGTGTTATCACTTTCACTCTCGCTGTCTCTCTCACTCTCTCTCGTGTACATATAAAGCCTTTGATGTTGTCTTCTTCCTCTAAATGAATACTGGAGGCTGCATATATTGCTAAGTTCCCTAAGGCCGCGACACGTTAGACGAAAGAGCGCTTTCATCATTTGTTCGATCTTCAATGACGAGCCTATTGCACCTCGAGTTTCTAATTTCGGTCCATAACATCTCTCCCGTGCGGTAAAAAACTCCTTCTAACATAATTTTTTATTCTGGATGTTACCTGTTGTTTCCTAGTTTCTCTTATTGCAAGACTGTAGAAAATGTTCATTATTCCAACAGAGATGACAACTCGTCGATGCGAATACAGGGACAAATTAATGGCATAAAGTTTTTTTTTTCGTTTGTCCCGATAGAGAGAGATGGGGATGGGAAAATTAGGAAAATTATGGGAGAAATATTAATTCCAAAACATGATAAATACAATTTTTTGATGTTGTGTAATCAATGAAAAGTGAGAAGAGGCTTGTGTGTCTCTAAGTATAGCGGAACACATTGGTGCAAATGGTACGTCAATGAACCCATCGGTGACAAGAACAGCGCCCTCAGTCGGACCTTCGCCGCCTAAACTTGGGAAAAACGTTTGGGAAGCGGAGCAATCTCCATGTAAAAGAAAATGTAAGACAAATCAGTTTAATCATTAAAACGCACTTCGATTTACCCTAATTTCAAACGTACCGGCCGCTAGGTAACTTCAGTGAAACAAGAAAATCTTTGAGATTTCAGAACCTTTGAAAATACAGAATTGAAGTTAGTTTCAATGCTGAACTTCGAAAGATTTTCTCTTATCTCTTAATATGGTGAGTGGTTGTAACGTTTGAAATTAGCTTTTATCGAAATACATTCTAATGATTAACGTGGCTTGACTTGCTTTTTTACGCCTGAAGCGGAATTTGAGAGTTCCACGTTTCTCGTTCCAGCTGGAGGTCCACCAGCGATCCAGCAACGCTGGGTTGCTGGAATAGGATCCCTCCGAGGAAGACGCTGAGGGAGATTGTCCTTCAGGGCAACTCGGGGTCTTAGCCCACCTTCGGGGGACAGTAGGGTTCCTGAATTTTTCATGTAACCTGAACAACGCAATACATATATCGAGTCAACAAATGATCCTGAAAGTTGGAAAGAATTTTTAACTGAAACTTACTCACTGTTAAAATTGCATAACAACATACAACGGTGGTTAAGCCAGTGATATAATTTCCATTAATATTGTTGGCACTTAGTACTGCGTTTTCAAACGAGGCACGCCTCCATTTATTTTTCACGTCTTGCGTTTTGTTGTCCCTTGAGTTAGCGCTTCTCTCTGATATGGAAGACTATGCCCTCAGTGCACCTCAGCACGCGGGTGTGCAATTGGGTTCCGACTTGGGGAGCTGGGGAGCAGGGTGTGGGTGGGTGTTTGGGTTACATTCACGGTGTCGTAATAATAATCACGAGGCATTGCTAATCCATGTATTGCGATGTCAAGGGACTCGGAGTTGTCATTCGTGCGTGAGACAAGAGCCAGCCAGCTCCTCTGGCTCAAGAAATCTTTCACAGCTGTTTTCTCATTTCTGCAGCCTATCCTTCGTAACGTTTCTCGGGCCAGCGTGCTGTGAAAAGTTCCATTTTTCAATACCGTCCCTACGATACTTCATTCTGTATAATTCTTCATTGGTTCAACTATTTCTACTCATTTCACTGCCTAGCTGTCAACTGTATTTCCTTGAATGTTATCAGAAATGCATCAGACGAAAAACCGTACGACGGTTTTGATTTATTTTTAATCCAACGTGCTGATCACCACTTTGCGCTCAGCGATAGGTTAGTGAATTAAAAATCCCAGCTGGAGTCTCACTTGACATCCACAACGATTTTTAAGGTCGTAGTCATAATGATGGAGAAACCGATGCGACTCGTACCTTGTGTGTGACTGCTTTCGAAATCAATAAGTTTTATTTTTTCACCTTTTCACTTTGTAGAATTTGGATTAAATTCGACTTTTTGTCATCATTTTGCAGTCTATCGTATGTACAGAATAAAATAATCTAGGTTACGAGAGGCCAGTTTTGCATTGTACTTGTCCCATAAAGAGGTATGCACAAAGAATACGTAATGTTTTGGGTTAATGCTTCACTTTCCGTGCTTAAGAACTTATTAACAATCAAGTTCCGAAGTATCAACGCGACTTCCACACGTAATTTTAAGGGCGTAGTCTTACAAACCCCAATTAGGAGTTTCATCAAAATTCCACGTTTTAATTTTAAGGCTATAATTTTGCTAATTGAAAAACCGAATGTTATACGTTTTCCACGTGACTGATTTTGGAATAAGTGAGTTTTCTTTCTTACTATGGAGGAATATTCCATACACTTTCATTTTTTCAAGGGAAGTTGCTGCAATTTTTTTCGAATGCTGAGCGCAAACATCTGGGAGTTCCTACCAATGTCTAGGACCAAGTTTTTGGGAGAAGACATCGTGGGCCGAAGGCAGAAAATTCTACGATGATTTTGTGATGTCGAATAGTTTATTTGGAAAGCTGATATAAATTTGGCCTACTGCCTCACACACGTGTCCTTGTAATTGAATTCAATATTTGTTCATTGTCGGCTCGACCTCTTTCAGGAAATGGCAGCAGAGAATCCATTACGACACAGGTGCGAAGCGAGACTTATTTGTCAACGTTAAATTCAAGGACTAATTGAATATGAGCAATTAGGCAGCTGTTTATCTAACGTAATTGAGTGCACGGCTGCGTGATGTATGTGGTGGTGAAACTACCTGAAATGGAAAAAACTTTAATTTCCACAGGCTTGCATTCCTGCCAGCATTTTAGGAATGCCGTTGTAAAGTCCGACCTATGATTTTTATTGTATGATTAAAAGCAGTTATATGGTTTTTAATGACTGGTTATGAAATGTTCTTTTCCGCACGTTAATCATCAGTGTCGTTGTTGGTATTATTTCGTCTTTATTAATAATATTTCCAATATTGCAATTATTGTTTTTCACGATCCGATGTCTTGACATTTTGCCGTCAATATAGGAGTATTTACTGTTATCAAAGCTCGTGGGCGGTATTTCCGAGAAGCCGCAGAAGGCCTAAAGTCTACGGATTATCAGCCCCGCTTTTGAGTGCTGTCGCTCACGACGTCACCGTGCTAAGGCTAACGATTTTTTCTGTTCTAAAAAATTTATCTCTGCTGAATTTTTTATGATAAGCTCAGAAGTTAAAATGCGAGCACATTGGCATGGCATTAGGCTCTCCAAGCTGAACTCTTTCGCAGTGCTGTTAAATGAGCCTATAAATAAAATTTCGTGAGAAATGTTTATGTAATGGCATGCAATCCATTAATTAAAACTGCGAAGTCCTTAATACGATCATTGTCACCACTGCGTGCGATATAATCACCACGAAATTATCCCACGATTTCAGTCGCTGTGCCCGTGAGCTTAAAATGGAAACAATCAACTTCAACGAGTGACAAACATAAGCTCCGGCTTTCTTTTATAACTTCTGAATATTCGGTGCGACAAAACAGCTTCATCCTCCTTAATTTACGGTGTGTTAATGGGTCAGACGCTCGTGAAATTAACAACAAGGAGCGATGACTTCGCATTTAAATTTCTTCGTTCTAATTCGCGTATTTTTACGAGTTCTCGAAGAATAACTCCCGCTGCAATGCAAATTAGAGCAGACGCGTTACTCGTACACGATGTCCTGCGAGGATGTGTACATCCCTTCATAAGTGTATCCCTTTACATGCATTTTGTCTACGTATGTCCTTGTTCAAGTAAATCCTTGCATAAGTTTATCTTTGCACAAGCTTATCTTTGCACAAGCTTATCTTTGCACAAGCTTATCTTTGCACAAGCTTATCTTCGCACAAGCTTATCTTTGCACAAGCTTATCTTTGCATAAGTATATCCTATTACGGCACATCAGGAGGAAGTTTAAGCAATTTTATAGTAAATCAGGAGGCAAGAGGAGTAGAACAGAATACGATTTCTGAATATAATGTCTTTTTATTCGACTTTTCTTGGAGTATTTATTATACATCTTTGTCCTTGTATATCCTAGTCCTATTTTGCAAATGTGGACTTTGTACTCAGAGCAATTAATTTGTTCCACAAACAGCAGTGTGTGAAGGGCTTCTTCTGAATGTGTGATGCAGAAATATCTGGTGACATCAAACGTTGCTGTAGACGTGTGCTGTAGACGTGTGCTGTAGACGTGTGCTGTAGACGTGTGCTGTAGACGTGTGCCGTAGACGTGTGCCGTAGACGTGTGCCGTAGACGTGTGCCGTAGACGTGTGCCGTAGACGTGTGCCGTTGACGTGTGCCGTAACGGTGTGCCGTAACGGTGTGCCGTAGCGGTGTGCCGCAATAAAGAGAGCACAATTGGTGCAACAAACGACGGTGGTGGCGAGTAGTGACGTCAGACGGTCGTGCAGAAAGGTCGCCCCGAAGGATATATTAATTCAGTTGAGCGTCCGGCAGCAATTTTAAGTCACGCATCAGGCCTCGTCATCATCGACGACTTCGGGTCAATTTTTCTCGTGTACGTTATTCCTTCCCTGCTGCACGTCGAGCACAGCCGCGTGCACTCTTTTTAAAGCCCGCTCCTTTTTATTCAGGTGTAGTGACAAGCTTCGAAAAATTCCTGAAATAATTGCCGCGTGGAAGGAGACGTCAAAAGCTAATTTAACTACCGACGAAAACGCTGTTTTTAACTCAAAATTTTATTTTCATCCCTTGTGCTCCTGGATGTTTGCTCAGTTAACTCGGTGCCTCTGTGGCTCATTGGTTAGTGCGTCGCTGTTTTCTTGACGAATGCATCTGTTAGCAGCGGGAACGACAGCTCATTTTTGCACTGCACTTTTACGCAGTTGGCGAACAGGGCACCTGATGAACGCGTGCGCGACCGCGTGAGGACTTCGTATTCCCTCGATCCACCCATCTCTTCTCCCCTTTGATTCTCTACGTACGGCTGCTGTCCCTTTGCAAGCTTCTGACGTGCGATACTTTTATTTGTTCTCCCAATCGTCTATTGTTGTCAAGCTTTATGTAGACGATGGTTGAATTTTGCATGCGAGTTGTACATGCGTTTTACACGTGTTGAATATGCGAGTTTGACGTGGGAGTTTGACGTGAGAGTTTGACGTGAGAGCTTGATGTGGGAGTTTGACGTGGGAGTTTGACGTGGGAGTTTGACGTGGGAGCTTGACGTGGGAGTTTGACGTAGGTTCTACATTTGGAAATTCATTTCCTTTATTCTACTGTTATTCATAGAGCTACAGTTGCGTTAGTCTTCGCAAAACGCGCCATTCTAACGTGTGTTTAATGCATTTTGAGAATGGTTACCTCGGAAACGACCAACGTATTTTTCAGAGAATAAAATATTACATAAACTGCCATTCACATTCTATTCACTTGTTTATATATTTTCCCATGTTTTGAACGGAATAATAAGAATGTGGGGAAAGAATTGGGATTGTTTTTAGTGTCCATAATTTTCGCCTGTTGTCCACATAAGGTTAAAACATTCATGCTGAATCCGCTGCTTTTGAAACCCTTCCGAGGAAGTACGCGATCCCTGCACGCTTTGTTTTAAGTTGACAAGATGAGAATACGAAAATATTAAGTTGAGGATATGAAAATATTTTTCACCACTTGCGAAATTCGGCGTAGATCAACAGAGCTCGCTTCTCTGACGTCGTATGCCCCTGCAGCGCGGCCGACTCTGGGGAGTCGTGAAGGGCTGCCCTTTTTTTCTCGACGCCTCTGCATCTCGCACATTTGGTGCCATGTGCGTTAACTGCTATTTTACAGTGTTGAACGGCAACTATTAGCTGCTGCCTCTAACGCACACGTGCGTCTTCGTTGATTAGATATAAGTTACGAATGATTCGTTTTCGTACAATCATTACGACGAGAAAAACTGCAATTTGAATAACGTTTATTAATGAAAATGATTGTGAGGGCTTGGCAAAACAAAACTCACTCTCACGGTGGCAGCGAATGTGTTGAACGGTGCCGCCAACTGCTCTCTCGTGTCGTTATAACGCGTTGTCTACGCACGCATGCTTTCCGTTAGGCTGTTCCAATAAGGGCACCGAATTTGAATACATCCACACTACCCTGTGTCTTAAGGTCGACATACTTTCATAATATCAACTTTCTCTCCCTGTACTCGGATTAATGGTGTATTTTAATAATTAAATTATGAGGGTTTTCTATAACCGCTAATAAAATGAGTGTTGGCGAACGGGCAAACCATTACGCAACAGCGGTGGATTTGTGCAACGGCGGCCCCTTGTGTACGCCTATTGTTATTAAAAAAATTGTCATTTTTAAAGCAGAAACTTCTTTCTCGATCGCAAAATGTCCCGTGCACCGGACGCAGGAGAGGCCAACTGGTAGCAGCCGTCCGCGTTGTTGTGAATCTGGTGGTGGTTTTTTTTTATGACAACACTGGGGAAAGCGGCCATTATTTACGAAAATTGCGATGCACGGCGTTAGCGCCTTAAAATGAAAAGGATAGGAGTCATTCTTAATTGAAACATTGGTTAGGTTACCTCATTTCAAGCTAAGACTTCAAGATTCCATTCGTTCGTGCCCACTATGCTTTTTTCCCTTTTCATGCTTTCTTCTCTGATTATTCTTCATATTTTCTCTTCTTCCTTTTGATTTGCTTTTTCTACGTGTGGGGAGGGTTCTGCTAGAGCGCGCCTGTGCGCAGATTCTGCGCTGTTTACAGTCCATACTTAATGGTCCCTAACTCATTATCTAGTCATATTTGAATATTAATGGCCGTCATTCTTTATTGGAATAACTATTATATATGCAGTTTTTTATTGAATAATGAAAAGAGTTCTCATAGTCGATATAAATTAAAATTGAAATGTTATTTATCATTTTTATTCGAAGTTATGATTAATGTTATTTCTATTCTGTGCACTCCACGTGCCGAGCTCCACGTACCGAGTTCCACGTGCCGAGTTCCACGTGCCGATTTCCACGTGCCGAGCTCCACGTGCCGAGCTCCACGTGCCGAGCTCCGCGTGCCGAGCTCCACGTGCCGAGCTCCACGTGTCGAGCTCCACGTTCCGAGCTCCACGTGCCGAGCTCCACGTGTCAAGCTCCATTTGCCGCTGCTTAATTTACTCTGCGATCTCAAGCCACGCGATCGCGTGTTTCGTCTCCTGCTGTGTACCGAAATCTCCACCTCGATGGCCGGCGTTTAATTCGGTGGCGGGACGTTTAATTTTGCGTGTAATTTGATTTACCTTACATTTGTTTACTTTCATTCCATATTACACGAAGAGTTTCGATTACTTTGCATCTGTTGATTTTAATTTACTGTTACCTGAATACTTCCGTTGATTTCCCTGCCCGATATCGCAGCCTTGCAGGTACGCCCCAGTTCATCGCTCGATGAAGCCTCCAAAAGTTTACGATCATTTTCACAGAGACTTCGCATGTCTGACGACGAACGGCGTTAAACATTTATGAAGCTTTTTGTAGGAAAACACGCATTGTTCATTTAATTTTAACGAACGCGAGCCATCGTTTCTCTCCGTTCATGCATGATTCTCGAATAGATGATCTCCACGAGGGTAATGCACATAATGACTGCGGGATATAGGGAATGATTTCCCCCAGATTGTGTAGAGAAAACAGTTCGGTCGTTAACAGAAGTAACGAAAGCGTAACAAAAGCTCTGTCGTCAGAAAAATAAGAGCAAGATTATTCTGGAAGCCTTGTTGGTGTGTCAGAGGCGCCGACTGCACATCTGTGCCTAAGAGTAATTCCGGCCTTAATTTTTCTATTACAATATGTAATAAAAATTTCCATGTGGTCTTGTTCCTGGATTAAAATCGTAATTTCTCATTTCTTTGCAGCTTTTCAATTTGGATAAAACGATTTGATGCTTAGTCCATGCATTTGTGGTCATGTAGGTGAATTTGCAAAATTTGCCGTTCTTCAATACAATACCAGTATTGAATATAATACTAACATAATACACCAGCATGTCTTATAGGAATATCAGACATTTACTTTTGTTTTATAATAAGAAGAATCATGGAATAACTTTCCACTGTCAGGGACAAAAACCGCGTCTCATGGCGTTTTCAAGTCAGCCTTTTGTAATTGCAATGCAATTCCATTGAAATTGCAGCCGTCTGTAATTGCAACCGTCTGTAATTGCAACCGCGTCACATAGCGTTATCGAGTCAGCCGGTTGCATTTGCACCACTAGCAGAGTAACACTTCTGTCGTGAATTGAGTATGTGCGGGTCGTTAGTAGAGATGTCATAGCGTTATTTTTTATCTCAGTTGTGCACGCTCAAGTTCGTATCAAACGGTGCGGACAGCGTTCCATTTTAGTACAATGGCGTCAACCGGTTCTCCAAGGTTTTAGTACCAGTTCTCCAAGGTTTTAGTACCAGTTCTCCAAGGTTTTAGTACCGGTTCTCTAAGGGTTTAGTTCCGGTTCTCTAAGGTTTTAGTACCGTTTTTCCAAGGTTGTAGTACCGGTTCTCTAAGGTTTTAGTATCGGTTCTCCAGGGTTTTAGTACCGTTTTTCCTAGGTTGTAGTACTTGTTCTCCAAAGTTTTAGTACCGGTTCTCCAAGGTCTTAGTACCGTTTCTCCAAGGTTTTAGTACCGGTTCTCCAAGGTTTTAGTCCCGGTTCTCCAAGGTTTTAGTAACGGATAATAAACTAAAGTACCCAACATTCTACTTCCACTCAGCATGCGTTTAGTTATTCACCTGAATTACACGTCGATCGTCTGGTATTAGGTGATTCTTAGTTCTCTCGTTACACGCCTCCTCATTTTCAGTCCGACTTCACAGCTTCTAACATTATGTTAAAATTTTCGAAGAATGATAGGTAGGCCCGAGCCTTCGGTCTAGTTGACGTCCTCCTTGTTGCGCCGAGTTACGTTACGTCGAGTTACGTTACGTCGAATTGCGTTGCGTCGAGTTGCGTTGCGTCAAGTTGCGTTGCGTCGAGTTGCGTTGCGTCGAGTTACGTTGCGTCGAGTTGCGTTGCGTCGAGTTGCGTTGCGTCGAGTTTCGTTGCGTCAAGTTACGTTGCGTCGAGTTACGTTGCGTCGAGTTACGTTGCGTCGAGTTGCGTTGCGTCGAGTTACGTTGCGTCGTTTACGAAGGAAAACTTATTGTGTTAAAGAGCTTTTGTTTTACCTAGTGTGAAATAAAATACTTTTGAGATAATGGAAACAATGGCTGTTCATTGCAGGTTAGTGGACTCCTTATCTTCCTGACAAGAATTTTTTAATTTTGTTTCCAACGAAGTGAATTCTGATGCATGTTAACAACTGAGATATTTTGAGCTCAAAAACTAGAACCTTTTTAAGATTTCTTTTCGTTAGAAGTTTCTAATTGAAACCCCAAAGGTAATCACAACAATTTTTCGTGATCTCCGATGTTTTTTTGTGAAACCTATTCACTGTCTGTGTAAAAACTTGAGTAATAATTGAACAAGCACGCGTGTGGGGAGCGCGTTGTCATGGTGAATATCCGCTGGTGCTTTGATGTAAACGCGCTGCTTCGAAAACTGCAATTTTTTGCACGATGAAAGAGAGAGGGACCGTTGGAGATAGCATCCTAAAGTTGTAGTATTTTTCTTTCTGAAGTATTGAACTGAGCTGTGTACATAAGCGAACCCTTGTAAATCAAGACAAAGTGAGCATTACATCGCGAGTGAGGGAATAGGTTATTCGGGTTTTTGCTTCGTTGTTAATTCTAGGAGTTAGTAAATTGTTCACCATCAGAGCGACGCCCTGGGTGCAGTACATGGCTCTCACAGAGGAAAGAGCAAGACTTCTGTGAGCTACGTATGCGCTTGCACTTTGCCCTGTTCATTTTTACCCTGCCGTTTCATTTCGCTTGATCACTTAAAAGCGGAGTGTTGGCATTGAGGATATGGGAGCATTCGAGTAATTTCTTAATTGTGGGTATTTAAATCAAAAATAAAAATAAAGACGACTCCTCAAGACGATACGCAGATGAGGATTATCCTTCAGCTTATCTTTAAGGATTAGTGTTCCTCGAGAGATAGGTGAGTTATCCGAGCTGTGTTTGGAGCTTCATCTGCTTGGAAATTTTTTGTTATGTGAACTGAAATGGACGCTGAAATTCAGGCAAACCTAAACTGAAACTGAGTCTCACTGCTAGCATCCCATTGAATGTAGCAGCAGTGGTTAAACTGCTTCTTTAATAATTCAAATAATAATCATATTGAATAATTATCATGTTTGTTCGTTCTGGATATCGTCCATATTAGGGCGCGAGTGTAGGAGAATAATCGGGTGAATGATATCGCGTTTGATCAGAACATCAGAACAGCTTTTAGGAGGACTTCTATGGACAGCCTTTGAGCAGAACTCAAAGAGCAGTGCAATGACGCAGGGTAAAAATACTTTAAAACATTTGAGCAATGACGTACAAAAACTTTAACCCCTATCGCATTACCCCGAGAAGGCCGGCGGTGCATTCACACGGTCTGTGCAACCACACAGGGACCGTGTGAATGAAGCAACCGCGGCCACGAGATATCTCGTGGGTGACCGCTCCCAATTGGGGGACTGTTGTCTCAAGTGACGGGGAATTGGGAAGAAGTAGACCACGCGATTAGTTTTTAAGTTAATGGGTGATAATATCAGCTGAACGAGCCCGCGTGCTCAATCTGACCGCTTCGTGCTTTTGGTTTCCGTTAGCTTGGGTGAAACGGGAAGGTAGGCGGGATATTTTCCGTTAGCTTGGGTTAAACGGGAAGTTAGGCGGGATATTGTCGATACTTGCTGTCAACTGATGGTAAAATGGGGGCTTTGCTTCGGAGAAATATGGTAAACATTGCAGAAGGATGCAGAGTAGTCTACAGAAGTGCATATCAGGGATTGATGCGTTATTCATCACTATAGAAATTTCAGTATGAAGTCAGGGAAGTGTTGCACGCTACAGAGCGTGCATATAGTTGAATTTTATGTTGTAGGAACATGAACATTTTTTATGCTTAGCGAAACAAAAAAATCAAACGAAATGTTGGAATCAAAGAATACACATTGAGAACTGATTTAAATACGCTGTATAAATTTAACACAAGTATAATACACCGTAAAATTTGATACGGGTGTATTACAATATATTGATTTAATACGAGTGCCACATAATTCAACGTAGAAATGATGACATGAAGACCATGGTTCAGTGGAGCCATGTCCCATGCCACAGAAAATCGAGAATTGATGAAGCCTTCGCAATGTCAGTTGTGAGCATTTTGCACCCCTCGTAGTTAGTTTAAAATAAATTGCAATTTTTTGAAGAGTCGTAGAGTAATGCAACTCTGCAAGTTTAGAAACGATACCTTTCAAAGACTTAGAATATCTTCCTTAGGTTGACTTTTGAATGAATTCTTTTCCTTGAAATAGAATTCAGTGCGTTATAGGTGTAATTCTCTAGTTTAGGGATGGAATGTTCTTCTAAATTAAATGTGCATCTGATTTATCAAACACGCACTCATCCGTATGGAGTTAATATTATTACTTTATAGGAACATTTAGTGTGACACCTGAAATAAACCAATTACTTTCCATAGCCTAACCGCTCTCGAGGAGCGTCAATTGAATCCCAGTTCACCTGCGCTTCATCAGTCCCAATTGAGGCCGCCCAGTTACTCTTGCACACCCCAGTTTGTGGGGAGACTCACAGTGCCAGTTGAAATTCACTGTTCCGGAATCAGTCGCTGGAGACGGCAGGCACCTTTCACAATACAGGCGACCCGATCACATCGCTCACCGTCGCTTCCAGACGCTTTCGAGTCCTCCATTCCTCTGAAGAGCAGTCAATAGAGCACTGGAACTGAGGCATTCAGGGGCCCGCTGACCGCTCCTTCATCCCCCGTCTTTCTTGAGCCCTCAATTAGTGGGTTTTTTAAGGTATCAATTGCTGTGGGGATGCTGCAGATGGAGGTTCCCATGCGGGTAGATTGTGGTTACTCTTTTCGATTCAGATCAAAGTTGCTGGAGCGTGTCTGTGAGATTGGCTGCCCACACTGGAGTTTTCATGGCTAACTGTGTTGCTCCTAGCGCTTGTTTTGGCGGGTCATGACCCACGATTTAGATGATGTTGAAAAAGGACGAAAGGCTTCTGCTTATTTTGAGTCGATCCTGTGGGTGTCGGGAAGCTATTGCAAACATTCGAGTTTAGCAATCGAAAATAATTTCTAACTTGGGGTGCAAAATATTTTCTTAGAATTTATTGGAGCTTGGAAGGTGCAGTTGCAGTCGAAAAAAACTGAATATAAATGAAAACTCTTCTTCAATCCAACATTTTTGTTTACTTGGCGTTGCGCTTGAGCAGAACTTGTGCTTTGAAAAAAAAAATTCAAAATAAATAATTCATCACCGTCTTTGGCTTTAATCTGTTGGTTATTTACAGTTAAAATATTTTCAGATTGATTTAAAAAAACCTAAATCGATGGTCGGTAATGACGGGAAAAGTATCAAGTCCACTAACACATCAAGCATGTGTAGGTACTAAGTAATTATTTCACTTCTTGTATTAGGAAAAAACAAGATCTAAATTGGTTGTCATGTTGAAGTACATAAATTTTGATGAAATACATTAAATGGTTGCTACCTCAGAAGGCATAGGATAGGCAGTAGGGTTAGGTTTGTCTATCCTATGCTGTGGGGACACTGTTAGGTTACCTCAGCTAAGGATAGGCCTTCCGGACTTTTATATTTCGTGCCTACTTTGTTGCCTTGAATTTTTACACAATCTTCACCATCTCTTCTCTGTCTTTTCTTCCTTTTCATTCTTAACGCACGCTTTCTAAGCGCAGTGCATCGTGTGGGGTATGCGTTATTTGCATTGATTCTACGTTTTTTTTAGTCAATGCTAAATGGTCCCTTCTCCATCGGTTCGAGATAGTCTGTCACTGAAGCGCTGCAGTCTATATTACTCCTCCTACTTCTACTCCTACTATGTCTACTTCTACTATTTCTATTCCTTCTACTTCTTCTTCTACTCCGACTACTACTTTTACTCCTACGACTTCTACTTGTACTACTATTGCTACTAAAATGGTTGCGCTGTAGCCAATCTATTTCCGTGAAGCGTTTGGAGGTGAAGTGTTGGTGGTTTCTTGAACGATTTCCGTGGATGTACAAAACAAAATACGCTACGAACAAATATTTCATGTATGATTTATCTCATCATACAATGGATTACTTTCCGGTTGACTGACAGTACGTCGGCTCAAGTTTTCATTTTTTTACTCTTTCTCGAAGTTGAATCAATCTGCACTCAAAGATCAAAATGCAAGACGTGCTACAGCACACTTCACTAGCGCTCAAAACATTTCGATGTTAGCAAAGTGATGTGGGGGACCTCGCTCTGTTCGTTCGGAAGAGTTATAGAGGTGCTCTCGTTCGTGTCTAAACCAACGCGGAACGTGAATATATGAATATACGGTGGACGCTTTTCTCCCCCCGAGAGCCGGACGAGCGCTTCCGTCGTCACAGTATTGAGAGGGGCGCTGCAGGCGAAGTTTTAAATCTCAACAGGGGCTATTTGTCTCTCGGGGTGAGGTTTGCAAGTTTAATTGGGTATTTCCTCCCTTGAAAAGAACGCGGAATTTTTGTAAAAACTTTGCCTTGAAAGAGTTCAGTCCCTAACAAGCATACGAGTTTTACGGGTACGTTGAATGCGTAAAAGCGCGAGTTTTTACAAAGCGTCTAAAATTCTCCATGCTTAGCATATATGCATCAGCTTTCGTCAACTTGATAAGTATCGAGTTAACATTGATAGCGTATCAATTCTGACAAACGAACGGTGATTTCTATCGATTACAGCAACGTCAGCGAAAATTTACGCATGCATCTGAACATCAACATTGCTTCAGCCGTGAGATTAGATTGAAATTAATTTACGTTTAGACTGATTTGAATTGATTTAGATTTAGATTGATTTAGATTTATTTAGTTTGAGATTAATTTAGATTTAGTTAGGCTTAGATTGATTTAGATTTATCTAGATTGAGATTAATTTAGATTCAAATTGAGATTACGAGTGACGAAGCTGTACGTTCACGTCGAGTTGCAGGAGAGGGCCCCTGGTACTTACGAGACTGGAGATGCAGCTGACCTTATTTGGGGTCGTTTATGCATTTATTGTGTTCAGGAATTCATTGTTTAGTTCATTATACATGGAAATTGCATCGCGCATTTGGTATGCATTACGTAACCCGTGCTTAATAACTTAATCTTTCATGCGATCTCAAGTCGGTCTCTTCTGGCCTTGTTCTATAAGCGTCGTTTTCTTTGGTCGACGCCGTAGAGCGAGATAATATCCAGAGATGTTTTTATGATATTCCATTTATTGGATGTGTTTTCTTTAATAATTGAGAAGTTCCATCATGAAGTTACGTTTTTGTCTATGTTGTGCGTAATGTGTAACGGAGACTATCAAGGCTAAGTATCGGAATAGGAAACGTACCTCATTAGCAATATTCTTCAACATGAGGCTGTGGTGTTGATTCATTTACCTCAACATTGACTGCAATATCAACTGGTGCTGCAGTGGGTTGATCGAGGAATCTGAACAAGAACTCCAAAAACTCAGGGCAAGGACTCCTGTAGAGCAACCCTTGGCATTTATACTCCCATTACGCCGAATATTACTCGATAGTCACCTCGTTTATTCGAGTTTTGGCCATCAAATCTCGCAAAAATAAATGCGAGAGCTTTAGCTGCACAGCTCCAAAGATCGAGGTCGCTCTTGGGGACGCCTTTTGTTTGCTTCAATAATAATTTGATGGCGACAATAGCTTCGAGGAACGACTTCGACCCCCAGGGGATGGCGCCACAACCCCTTCATAACACATCCGTCGGTGCTCGCTACACTCTTTGGTGTATTATTGTTATTTCTCGTTACCTTTTTGGAAGTGGCGTGAACGTGTGCATATCAATGGAGGCTCTTAGTCGTTGTGTGTAACATGTGTTCCTTTGTGACATGCCCTTGTAACCCGTGCAGCACCTTTGTGTAACATGTAACAAGCCCTACATATGCGATTGCTCCAGGTAACATGCTTTTTTTGCAGCATAATATACTTTGTACACCTATGTACCACATCACTAAGTCCAGGGATTTGAAGGGCTTCAGCGAGTAACACGTACTCGCGTTTTTTTCAATTTTGGTCTGCAATAATCTGCACCACGCATCGTAAGCATCATTATGAGGTTACGGAAAGTCACACCTGTCAATTACCAGTATTTAGAATTTCATGAAGAAATTTGGTGCAGTCATGCACAAATATAATACATTCATGAGCAAATTTGGTACATCCATGAACAAATTTGGTGCATTCATGAACAAATTTGGCGCATCCATGCACACATTTGGTACATTCATGAGCAAATTTGGTACATTCAAGAACAAATTTGGTACATTCATGAACAAATTTGGTGCATTCAAGAACAAATTTGGTTCATTCATAAACAAATTAGGTGCATTCATGAACAAATTTGGTGCATTCATGAACAAATTTGGTGCAGCCATGAACAAATTTGGTGCAGCCATGAACAAATTCGATAAGTTCGTAGGCACGCCTTTGAATTCACACGTACACGCGTTGAATTTGTAAGCATGCCATCGAAATACCCAAGGTACGTAGCAGAAATCGTCTAAAATGACCATGATCAGCTGGGATTATTAATGTTCCTCGTTTGGTTTGCAGTGTGTGCGGTCGCATGATTGTACATAATTATAGGAGATCGATAAGAGATAATGATGAGCGAATTAAGTCATAGATTGAGATCAGGCAATTGATGTTCATATCAGTCATAGCCGTCGTTGACTGCTCCATCGATCGCTGTCGGTCGCAGTGGAGTCACGAAATTTGGTTGGCGATTGAAATTATTTGTCTGTGAGCTTGTATCTGTTTTATTTTTAACCTATTAATGCTTAAAATCATTTCTCTATAAGTTTTATAGTTTTCCTACAAATTTGTCTATAATTGTTCATTTGCATCAGAAATTAAATTTCAAGGAAAATTGTTGTCCAGTTTTGAAAAAAAAGATACCATGAAGGGTACTTCTGGCATTCCTTAGGTACGGAATATCTATAATACAAAATAAGTGAATTTCATATCACCGTATAGAATCAATAAAACTGTATTGCTATCCATTACCTTTCGTTACTGTCGTTCTTATTCGGTATCATTACCATCAGCTATCCAAAAATTGGACGTTATGCATTAGTGAGGTAAGGGCGTGACTGTTGAGCGACACGCCTGGACATGCCCCTCAGCGCGCCTGGACATGCACCTCAGCGCGCCTGGACATGCACCTCAGCGCGCCTGGACATGCCCCTCAGCGCGCCTGAACATACATTTCAGGAGGGTATTCATGTGCATAATTTGAATATTCATTCAGCGCATCACTTGGATATGAACATTCGGACATTGAGTGCACGTGCACGTCGATTGTGTTTTCAGATATTTTAGTGGTTTCGAGCTGCTTTTGACTCGGTCTGAATCGGTTTACCTTGAGGTCCTGACCTCGAGCGCCTCAGTGACCGCGTAAAGCCAGTGCATGTGTCTCGATTGCTGCAGTCGAATACGGAGTTGTAGACTGGCCAGATCGATTGGACTAAGCTAACAAAACTTATGTGTGACCTCATCTGAATTGAAATTGCTGGCCAGACCTGGTGTTCCACCCTGCATTTGGCTCGCCACATCACCCTTCTTAACCTGGTACGTGTTTTTCCATGTAACTGCGAGAGCGTCATTTTGCTTTCAACGTTTCCGTTTCAAATTTTCGGTTCAACATTTTGGTGGGAAATTTCAGTATTTTCATGCGAACGTTTTGTTCAAATTTTATAGTTGAACATTCTGGTGCTTACGTTCCAGTTTCAGCCTTTTTGGTGGAAATATTGGTCTTTCGAATTTTGTGCTTGACATTGTAATTGCTAAATTTCGGTTTGAGAGTAAGCTTGAGATCCCGTCCCTTTGCATGCCACGCTGTGTGCCGCCTCACACCCCACTCGGTAAGACTTCTTCGCCGTTCCACTGCTAATTTTCAGGCGATCTTTTGATGAATTCTCGTTGTTTCAATCATCGAATAAGAAATCATCAGCTCGACTACACTATCTGACTTGGTGGTGAATTAAGTGACTTGAGTGTTAAGGAATCGCTTTCTGGTAGGGCCTGATTGGGGTGTCCGTCTGTCCGCCCTGCTTATCTTTACCGCACATAAAATATTTCACTTAACGCGTAACCTACGTTCGTACCACCGGCGTACCAACCAACCAGAGCTGCCTAATGGTTTGCCAGTGTTCCAACACTAATTTTATTTACGGGTACAGAAAACCATCGTATTTTAATTATTAAAGTATTCAGATATCGTTAATCCGAGCACAGTGGGAGAAAGAGAGAGAGAGAGAGCAAGAGCAAGAATAATGAAAGCATGTCTAGCTTCAAAACACAGGACAGTATCGTCGCTTTCAACTTCGGCGCCCTTTATGGAACAACCTAACTGGAAGCAGTCATCCGTAAGCAGCGTGTTGCAGGTGTCAAGTTTCTCAAGTTCAGGCGCCGCAACTTCGCTCAGTGCATCCGTCCAGTCCAGTCGTCATAACACGAATGGCCTCTCGTTTCACTTGTATTTTTGTATTTGTCATCCTCATCGTTGAGACTCGCTCGATTTAAACCTAAGTTCAATGCAGCATGATTGACCGTTTTATCCCAGCGTAACCCTTGCGTTTAATAACAAATAATATTATTTAAGCCTGTATTACAATATTACAATATTCGAGAACAAACTCCCTGACCGGAAAGTTAGTCACCTACAACAAATGCGGAGTAATAAGTCCTCGAGAACAAATATCGGAGGCAATTTTGCGCGACATTGAGTCTACAAGTATCTTAACACGTTGACACCGAAGTGAGCCATATACGGTACACGCGATCATCAAACCTAACCTAATGAAACCAAAGCACTATCAAGTATAAATACAAATTTTCCAGTTTTCTTCAAATTTGTGTTCATCAATCGAATAACTAGTTCTGATTAGAAAGAAAATTAATAGAGTAACCAAATTTGTGAAACCAAAATCCTTGATTTTCAAATTCACAGTAGATATATTTGTTGGCATGTAATTTTACCTGTGTGGAGAATCGGAGTCAACGTATTGAGGTACCCCTGGACGATTTTAAACCAGTCTTGCATTAACTGGTCTCGTAGAGCGGCTTCAGTACATGGATGATCTTCTCGACGTTAAATGTGTCGTTCTCGGTGTTCCCACAAATTTTCTGTTAGGTTCATGTCTGTGGACTTAGCTGGCCAACCCAAATGCCTGACACATTCTAA
>VOMN01077882.1:0-17707 GCA_014899125.1 Orchestia grillus | reverse complement strand
CCAGGTGCGCTGGTAGGAGACCAGGTGCGCTGGTAGGAGACCAGGTGCACTGGTAGGAGAACAGGTGGACTTTTAAGATACCAGATGCACTAGTTGGAGTATGGTGTTGTCTTGTGGAAGATAGGTGCGCCAGTGGAAGACTAGGTTCACTATTCATCACTTCGAAAGAACTTCAACACGAGTTCGGAAGTGACGCTAGTAGTTTTGTCTGTCCAGACGTTATTCTTGTGTCGCTCTCTGTCGCCGCTGTTGGTGCGTGTCGGTGTGTGGAACATCAACTTTTGACCCTGTAGCTTCCAGCCTTCTACTGGTTTAGCGGTAGAATTTATTTAGTCAGGCCTAAATTCTTGTGGTTCGGCTCAAAACTGAGATGAAAATGTGCACTGGTGCGTGAAACATGAACGGTGGTACATGCAATGTTTTGCCCATGCGAAAGAAATAAGTTTTTTTTTCGGGTTAACTCTGTATTACTGACTTATTGGTACAGTTTTTCAGAATGACGTAATAGTTTATCCCCCCACAGCTTCTCGAAAATTATTCCTGTATGACTTAGAAATTTTTGGATTGTACAGTGAAAAGCAAAAATGACTAAGCCTGGAAAAGGAAAGCAAGGCTTGAGTTACTACGGGAATTTCATGTGGGTCCTAATGGCAGAATCACAACATTTGAACACCGTTCCTGTGGGCCTAAAGTCAGTCGAAGAAAGTTCTGTTTTGTAGACATAAATGTTCTGGAGTCGTTTTCTAGCTGAAATTTCTTACGATTTTTCAAATTTCGTATGGACTCTGTCTGTTTCTTAGAGGGCTACATCAATTTCGTTGTTTCCGTAAATTTTGTGTGGGTCTTCATAAATTTTGTATGAGTTATAATAAATTTTGTGTGGGTCAATATAAATTTTGTATGAGTTACGATAAATTTTGTGTGGGCCTCCATAAATTTTGTGTGTTATGACAAATTTTGTGAGTCTCCATAAATTTTGTATAAGTTTTGACTAATTTGTGTGGATCTCTGTAAATTTTGTATGTGTTATGACAAATTTTGTGTGGGTCTCCATAAATTTTGTATGTGCTATGACAAATTTTGTGTGGGCCTCTATGAATTTTGTACGAGTTATGCTAAATTTGGCGTGGGTCTCCATAAATTTTGTATGAGTTATAACAAATTTTGCATGGGTCTCCACAAGTTTTTCATCCGGGTCTTTAGTTGAGGTGCTGTAGCAGACCGCTCCTCGCTCGCCCCAGATTCCCTAAACGTTTGAATCCACCAGTGAGTGTGGCAGGACCTGGAGAAGCCAATATTTTCGCCAATATTTCCTTGAACTATTGTGGGGACGCGGTCTTTTTAGCAGCACAGTGACGCTCGCATCAACGGTTCCAGTAGAATGTCCCCAATTTTGCTGATCTCAGAGTAGGATTCTTAATGTTCAAGTTAAACCTTTTTTGGGGCGGGTTAGTACTTCAAGTTTNCTGCGACCGTCAACTGAACCTAAAAATCAGAAGCAGATCTCTGACAATTTCTTCCTTGCAAACTCTCACCTCCGTGCTCTGCATCGTGCATTGTGTGCAGGAGGAAAGTTCCATACACTCCGCACCGATCTCACGCTGTGTTGGCTGCCTGTGCAGGTCTGGATGTGTACAACTACAAGATAGAGCCCTGCCCCGTGAAGTACTGCAGCACCCCCTTCTGCCACTTCTTCCACAGCCTTGAGGATCGCCGAAGGGACCCTCGCCAGTTCTCTTATAGGTGTTTTTTTGTGCATAATTTTAGTTTAGTGTTTAGTTTTTTGAGTACTGTTTACAGTAGTGGTTATATTGTTGGTTGCACTGGGGGCAAGTTTTTCTCAGGCGATGCTACCGTTGCTTGTTGTGGGCAACCAAGTCCCTGAGCTTGCTCGGGATTGGTCGGCAGCTGGCGGCGCCTGATAGGTGCTTAGCATCCGTTGTGCCACGCCTGGTCTGTCGGTGAGGCCTAGAGGCTCAGTCTTGCCTAGGAGAGGGTGGGTGACGCACGTGTGGCTCTGTAGCGGTAGTTTAGTGGCAGCCTGAATAAAAGACAGGCACTCACGTGTGTTTCTTTTAATGTGCAGGCCAGTCATCTGTGACAACCTGCGCTCTGTGAGCGAGTGCCCCCGTGGGGACAATTGCAAGCTGGCCCACAATCAGGTATGGGGGACACCCACGGATGGAAAAATAATTGTAACATTCTGTTTCAAAGAGCTCTGTTTTCTTGTGAGGTATTTTCATACTGGGCTGCAAGTATGAACATTTTTTACTTTTTAATATATTTGCATTTCAATCAGTATTCACCAGCGTTAATGCATGTATGCATTCAGTGACAATAGAACTAGAAATTAAAAATAACGAGTCCGCCGTCAGAAACGTAAATTTCTAGACCACTCTCCCATCGTTACGAGAGTCAGTGTATGAGGGGAACTACTACCATGATGTAACCAGGGTAAGCCATCAAGTGTAGCGAGTCCTCTTGCAACCATTACAACTGTCAAAGTACTGCATCCATTTCATCGTTGCAACACTGTGTACGAATAAGGGATCGAACTTCCTTGTTCTCCATTAGAGGCAGGACCGGGGGTAACCTATATTTCGATTAGCAATATTATATTCACTAGAATCATAATACTAGTCATTCACTAGTGTCCCCATGCCGTCAAAAATAACGGTAAATCTCACCTGAAATGTTCTCCGTATCACTGACACGGTCTGCCTTCTCCGACACCGTCTCGCTGATGATTAATACGGACCCGAGAATTTTCTCACGTCCGTATCAAATAGCAGACCATTTCACCGTCGCACGACTGACTGACGAGAAATAATGTCCCCTTCCCCCCCTCTAAAAAAAACTAAGAAACGCAAAGAAAAAACTAAGAAATACAAAAAAGAAACTCATTAATCACCATTGATGATCCACGTTTTTTCTTGCGATTGCAGGAGGAGATTCTGCTGCACCCGGCAGTGTACATGTCGGACGTGTGCTCTCTGTGGTACGAGGAGCGCATGTGCACCATGCCCACCTTATGCAACTGCGCCCACCCTGGTACTGTCATGGGCAGCGTACAGGGCAGTGTTGTGAGGGTGCAAGGCGGTGTTGTGAGGGTGCAAGGCGGTGTTGTGAGGGTGCAAGGCGGTGTTGTGAGGGTGCAAGGCGGTGTTGTGAGGGTGCAGGGCAGTGTTGTGAGGGTGCAGGGCAGTGTTGTGAGGGTGCAGGGCGGTGTTGTGAGGGTGCAGGGCAGTGTTGTGAGGGTGCAGGGCAGTGTTGTGAGGGTGCAGGGCGGTGTTGTGAGGGTGCAGGGCAGTGTTGTGAGGGTGCAGGGCAGTGTTGTGAGGGTGCAGGGCAGTGTTGTGAGGGTGCAGGGCGGTGTTGTGAGGGTGCAGGGCGGTGTTGTGAGGGTGCAGGGCAGGGTTGTGATCGTGCAGAGTACAGAGCAGTGTTGCCATGTGCAGAATCTCCCGACATGTTCTACCACGTGGCCTGGAACGACCTGTACGTGGCTGGACTGCACACTAGCTTCTACTTCCTGGCTGGTGCCATCCGCAACCTGCACAAGCTGGACCTCGTCACTGGTGAGTTGTGTGTCTGTTGTGGTGTTGTGATGTTGTGATGTGTGGTGTTGTTGTACTCACTTTTGGTGTGTGTTATGGTGTTGTGTCCTGTTGTGGTATGTTGTTTTGTGTTTTTTCGTCTTATGTGCTCGGCATCGTGGTGCAGTGTTGTGTCTGTGTTACGTTGTGTGTGGTGTCGTGCTATGGTTACTACAGCGGAAGTATAACATCGCTCGTCAGTCCGTTTATCACAGCTCCAGTTGCGCGTGTTGCCAGTCGTTTACAATCTATAGAGCTCAATTATTCTAGTGTCACGAATTATTCAAATTTACCCTCTCCATGTTCCGTCCGTTCCCGCCTCCCCTTTCTCACGGCCACGGAACACAGGCGGTGGTACTACCACCACCACTGTTTTTTTTGGTCCTGCCCTCCTATATCACGTCTAATCGTTTGCCTGTGTGGGGTTAGTGTCTGCCTGCAATGGAACGTGTGTAGACACCCAAGAACGTGCCACTGGAGTAGTTTTTGTCGCCACAATCTACCGTGTACCTTCACCCGTGCGCCATGCCGCAGGAGTGCCGGTGGTGATGGTGACCAGCAGCACCGCGGTGCCCCAGTACGCTTTTGCAATCCTCTCCATCATCGCCCTGCGTCACGGCGTCAAACTCTGCACTGTCGTCAACGGCGACGAGGACCCTCGTGAGTGGTTGTTCCTGCGGGCGTTGTCTTGGTCACCCCTGCCTCCCACATTTCTCTCTCTGTGTGTTTTTTGTGTGTGCGTGTGTTTATGTGTGTGTGTATGTATGTGCGTGTGTGTGTTCTCCACTATCTGTCCTGCCTCAGGTTAGTTTCACAACAGCTTCATGTCCTGTTAATGTTGCACCCGAGTTTTCTGTGCATGGGGGTCTCACCAAAATGTACACCTCACTCTGGAGTAGAGTATCAATTATTCGCCCAATGTTTAGCCGATCTTTAGCTCACTCAGTCTCGTTAAATACATATCTTAGTCGCTATGCTTACCCATCATGCCTTTGTTCTTAGACTGGGACTGAATATTAGGCGAATTGTTGATATTTTGAAGTAAGGAAGAGATTTTAAGGAAGCTGTCTTGCGTAGGTACATCAGAACTCCATGCTTCCCGACTGGTGAATGTTAGTTACCAGTCCGTCAGAAATCTGGTGCGATTTGAGACCGTCAACTGGTGATGCAGGACACGAATTCCTCCATTATTATCCAAGTTTTGGCTTTTTGAATAACTGTGCTAGGATGTATTGATTACGTATTTGAAGAGATTTGACATTACATACTTTTCGTTTGTGTGCTTGAGTTCGAGGAAGGGGAACCTGTTGTACCTCAGATGTGGTGCTTTTCTAGCACCTAATTTTGAACGGAACAAGAACAGAAGGTCAAACTTGATTAATTCCATCGTTGTACGAGCGGAATGCTGGATGCTATAGGGTCAAACTTTGTCACCTTGGTTACGGCCACTGACGTCGTTGCAGGAGGGTGCCACATCCTGCTGGGGACGGTGAAGGGCCTGCTGGGGATGTTTACGGAGCGGGGAGTGGGGCCTCTGAAGGGCCTCAATGCCCTTATTATCGACGACGTGTCCTCCATCCTCAACAACGAGGAGCGTCTCGCTGCACTAGTCGACCTGGTCGTCCTCATCTACAACCAGCTCAACAACCCAGGTGAGGCGCTTGAACTTTGTCCCGTGTCGTGACCTTTTCTCTTACCCAAATCGGGATTTTCCGCCCTCCTACCGCACCTTTTTTTCTCGTGGCTCTTTTGGCGCTGTTAATTTTTCCTCATCGTAACTTTTCTCACGTCTTGAGTTCCGTGCTGGGACCAAGACGTGTGGTCGGCCGTGCTAGCACCCATAGACTCCAATTAGACCAGCTTGCGCGTTCGATTGGATTGCGTCGTTGTGGTGATGATGCTGCCGGTTATAAACATGAATTATGGCAAAGGGGACGAGTTAAAGTTCAACTGCACTAAGTTCTCTACAACAATATAGTCTTTCTACTAGAGACTTGTCTAAGAATTGGTGTTCAAGTTCAAAAACATATGTTCTGTGAAAAACGGTTCAACTAGTCACTAATGTGAAGTTAAATGCATGTATGTATGCGTGTGCACGAGTCATGTTTCGGTGTTCACATGGAGAAATTTACTCTAGCATATGGGCTTTATTGTTCACGTTGTTCTTAAAACACAACAGCTCAGGAAATGCTCCACTTAGTCGGTGCATTCTGCATCGATTTTGCTGCGATTTGCTGACTTTGAGAAGCCGGGACGCGTAGTTTTGGATGAATGAAGACGCCGATATTCAACGCGTCGAATGGAACGTGATAGGACAGGACGAAGGTAGTTTCAGAAATTTCGTAGTGGTGATGAAAGCATGAAGAAGATGAAGGATATGGCCATTTACTCTTGATAATGAACATCTGAGAGCAAATTTTGTGCAAAACCCTGTGTGATGTGTCGTATCGCTTGTGGAATCTCTCCTCATGCTCTTTTGATATTGGCAGCTGTTTGGGAAGCATTGCGACCGAGCTTGAACTCATTCTAGACAAGTGGACCAAAGCGGTTTTTTTTTGAGGTTCAAAATTTCTGGCTTATTTGCTTTAGAAATGTTTTCTGCAGGAAATGTGTCGAAAATGATAAAGATCGCACGCCAATCATAATCCTACACGCCTTAAATTTATGCCTAGCAGCAGTTACGGCTTCAATAGCTTAAAGCTTAAATAGCAATATACGGCTTAAATTAATGCCTACTCGACGATGTTTTATGCTCAATGACGCCTGACTAAAGCGACACAAACAAAATTGGTCTTATTTCATACTGTAACAAATGCTTCACGCGTCACATTCGTTGCCAAATATTCAAGCAATGTGACCCCTTCGAAGTAATGTTATTCATGTGTGACTGGAGGATCACGCCAGGACGTAGAGAGTCTAGTGTGTTGAAGCTTGCCTGGAATTTGAAGAGAACACCAAGATGAAATCAACGTGTTAAACACTACACTATTTCTCAAACGGCCGTTATTGTCCGAAGAACTCAATAGAAATTCTGCACCCAAGTGTAGAGGGTGTTTTCTATGCTTCTTCCAACACGCAACGATGAAGAATAACAGTGATTATACCAATGAAAAAAAAAATCCTAATTAAATACCCGTGATAAAATATGCTCCATTTATTATCTCAATTAGCGAAGCCTTCTGTGGGTTCGCTATATCTCCAGAATTGTTTTCGTTACCGTTGTGAGCCTCGGTAGGTGAGTGTCTGTGACATTAATATCCATCTATATTTAACTGAAGAAATGTTCAATTTAGAATTCCTGGATTACGTCATTGAAAAGTTACTTGCTCATGTTCGAAAAAACTGCTACTCAATTTTGCCGTGCCTGAATTTTTTTTGAGATAAAATTTGTTATGTGGGTGGAAACATTGTTATGTGGATGTGTAAATGGCCTAACAGTCTTCAAATAAATATATTATCTACTTTAAGTTTTTTTCCTATCATTCTGCACTTTGCAAAGGACGGTCGTCAGGTAACCACCGAAACTGCTCATCAACTTGTTTAAAATTTAGACGAAACTCAACCGAAGTCTTTAATTTCCTGAGTAGTTTTTCGATGCTGTATTCAATAGTGATTCAAGAGGTAGTGTGCTGCAGCGAAATACAGTTCTGGTCGTATTAAAGAAAGTATAAAATGAACAAAAAGTATGATGGAACTTCCTATTGAGACGAAACTTTCTCTGTCCCTGCAAGAAGTAGAGGGACACTGAAGAGTATCTGTGGCTTTTTTTTCTCCATTGTCCCTTTTGCAAGATGCCGGCTGGAATAAAAGCGGAGGTTTATTTCTTTGCAATTTGCGTTATGCAAGTCTCCTGAACGATTAGTTCTGGCAGCTGCCATTCAAGTTGAAGCATTCAAATCACCCGTGGTATTCAACTTGCACATTTCACCCTTGGTATTCAACTTACACAATTCACCCGTGGTATTCAACTTACACAATTCACCCGTGGTATTCAACTTGCACAATTCGCCCGTGGTATTCAACTTACACAATTCACCCGTGGTATTCAACTTGCACAATTTGCCCGTGGTATCCCACGTACACAATTCACTTGCGAATTTTGTGTAACTCGTGCTTGAAAATTTACGTGTGTGTAATTTGTACGTGCAATCGCGCTTTCCATCGAGTGGCCGAAAAATGTTCCCTGAACTATTCACGTGACCGTAAAATAATCACCGGGCCTTAAAATCTAACCAAAATCTTCAAGTGCTCGCAAAATGTTGTCATGAAACTTCCTCCAATTGCATGAAACCGGCGTGAAGACCGTAGATTATTTTCGACCCGCGTTTTCCCGCTACGTTGTCATGAACGGCGATGGCCGCGTATCGTTGGTTTTACCTTGGCGTGAACACAGTAAGCCTCCGTCGCTTGACTTCAACCCTCAATTTAGGGGCCAAATTGCGTGTACGGGGCGGCGATAATTGAGTGAAGGGGCGGCGATAATTGAGTGAAGGGGCGGCGATAATTGAGTGAAGGGGCGCTGAAATGACGTCGTGTGAAGGCTGTGTTGAGACCAACTATGACCCGCTGGGGGTCACGTGCGGTGAGTATGGGGGGGGGTCATTGATTGGGGCGAGCGACGACTGATTAATTTACGTTGAGGTTCAACGAATTCTGCCATTTCTATAGTCGATGAGCTTTCCGAATTTGTGATTTTTTTCTTGCAGATGAACGTGCCGAATTCGGTGTGTTTGTTTTAGTTATTGTAATTTCATACCTGCTTTAACCCTTTTCTGATGGAATTATTTTGATGACATGGCTGCATTTAGCATGGTTACGGAAAACTAGTAGCATTCGTATGAAAATTTATTTTGAGGTCAAATAGAGCACGTGTTGTCATCAGTGTGCAAACTGTACTAAACTATGAATGTTCGTCTCCGAATAGTACATT
Organism: Orchestia grillus; assembly: GCA_014899125.1. NCBI lineage: Eukaryota > Metazoa > Arthropoda > Malacostraca > Amphipoda > Talitridae > Orchestia > Orchestia grillus. Next base: position 9,181 of record VOMN01077882.1, on the reverse strand, counting down.
TCGCATTGAAAAGTTGAACACCATTTTTGAATATTTGTAAGCTTATATCTACTATTTTTATCCCAGTGTTGGTAAAATCCGTCAGTAATCACTTAGTCCCTTGCCTGATTCTCGGGTACCATCTTCTCATTGCTCAGAAAAGAGCTTTAGTCGAGCTGAAATACTCGAAAAAAATGCTATTCAATTTTACCATGTCTTAATTTTTTTAAGATAAAATTTGTTATGGGGGTGGAAACATTGTTTTTTGGATGTGTAAGTGGCCTAACATTGTAACTAGCATGATGAGTTATTCCATTCTTTGAGAGGTTAACTAAAAAACGTGCTCCAGTGACAGTTAAGTTTTGCTAGGACTCTCGTGTGTGCGTGTTGCTCTAAGGAGCTTCACGCACGCGTGCATGCACATGAAATAAGTAAGAGTACTTAAGGACTCAAAAGCTAAGCTCTCGGTAGTGTTCGCTAGAAGGGATGGCAGGCGTGCCCGCCTCCAAAAATCCAAATGACCAAAACTCAAGTGAAAATATTACGCGTGAAGGAGTAGAACCTCGTTGAAAATAAAAGCTCTCTTGAGATCTATGAACCCACTGAAAATATCGCCTCGGTCTGGCAGACTTTCACTCGTTACGTGTCCAGTTATCATGTTGTACTTAGTGCCGTATTTATTTTAACAGAGCTTATTAGTATGTTGCTGCAGCTATGAGTTTTATTGGTAGGGGTGCATGTGATAAACTCGTCTCGAGTGTTTTCTGTGCTTCTTTACACTGCTAGTACCATTGGGTTTGTATGGCATACCGAAACATCAAGTGCCATATTGCATTAAGAGACCTGTTAATGCATTTTAGAAGTGTGACAAATTTGAATCTTAAATCGGTGTTTGAAATACTTTTGAGATGTGTAGAGTCTGTTATGTCTTATTCTTCATTATAAGGTTTCTATTGCCGTGACGTGAGATCATGAGTATTTTTTCTTACATAGCCTAGTTATATTAGAGGCTGAATTGAAGCTCTTTGCTTTAATTTCTTCCTCATTTACTTCAAATTGTGTACTTAGAAATCACTTTTTCATAAACTTAGTGTATTTTATTTTATGTTTTAGTTAAAATTAAGCTTTGAAGTTCATTTTCCTTGTAGGTATGTATTATATTATTCATATCAATTTTCAATGTATTTTCTATTCATAAACTCTCTACTTGCAAGCTATTTATCATGTCATTCGGTATAACATAACGTGTAGACTTGCTCTGCCGATACAATGGCTTGGGTGGACGAAATTTAAGGGAATTATGTGTATGTTCGAAAAAAATTAAACTTTGGCACTACCCAAGGTAGGCTTCTTGAAAAAACATTAACGCTGATTATAAACTCATTTCAGTTGTGAGCGTGGGGTAATGTTCATATCGACTTGTCTGTTTGATCCAAGTTTGACTTATTTTCCAGCTTGTAAAAGAAACTAAAACTTCATTGCCATGGTTTCATTAAGCATTTATGGTCTTAAAATTCCCTTTCTTGTGCACCAATTTTGTGTGCTGTAGAGACAAAGAATCTAAGTTTTCGAGAAATTCACATGTAAATTTTGGCTCGAGTGCATAGGAACCTAATTTAGCCCTAGGCAAGTTCTATTTTGTTTCTTTCGAAGTGCTGTGCAAGATACCTGCGAATGGAACGTCACTCGAATTCTTAGCCAATTTGTGGTCTCTTGAACGTAGAAGTTCTGCTGGGTCTCAATTTTTCTGTGCTTGTGTAAAACTAGCCACGCTTGCATTGGATGTGTGGCTGTGCATGTTGAGTTTTACACCCATGATTACTGAGGCTGTACATCGTTGCCCCCTCAGAGCGCCTCAATAAAGTGCTCATTGCGCACCACATATATGAGAAGGATCTCACCACCGCACAGGAGCTCTTCTCCACCGAGTTCACCCTCGTAGGCCCCGTCAAAGGTGGGACACTAGCACAGCGAGTCATGCATTCCGTAGCTGCTCTTGACTTAATGTCTAACAATGTCTTTACTAAATGTGTAACAAATGTGTAACAAGGGCCTCGGCTCACGAGTGAAAGGTTGTCACTTGACTTAGTCTTGAATTTGATGTAGTTACATTCATTTGACATACTTTGGTCCTAAGATTCCATCTTACATGATATATCCCTATATGATGAGTGTCTTTAAAGTTTGAAATATATTCCATAGACTACTGAGTGGATTAATTTGACATATTGCTATATATTGGGTTAATTGCTAATGCGGGTCATTACTAAGAGCTAGCAGCGACAGCAATGACCCGCATTAGGAATGCGCCTTGAAACGCTGCTGTCAGGCTGCAAGAAGTGGTGCGACTGAGATTCGCTCAGCTGAGCGTCTCGTGTGCAGTGCTTTAATTCTATTCAGATAACTATCTAGGTTGTGTAGACGCCAACTAAGATGTTCAGCAGGTAAGTAATATTGAAGGAATTCTTGTGAAGCATTTTTTCTTCTGTTATAATGTTTGCAAATTCGTTCTGTAGAGGTTTTAAAATGTAAAGGGGACTTGGAGAATCAAAAATTGTTCAAAAGTATCCATTATTTCAGCAATAACCTAATGAGTAATGTGAAAATAAAAAATACATTGCATGGGGATGATTACCCATTTTAATAATTAAATGCTGGATGTTTTTCTATAATTTGATAGGCTAGTTCCTTGTCATTGTTGATGTTTCTATGTAAATCATAGTGGGTGGGATTTTGAGAAAAATGTCCTTTGGTATTATGCTGTAGTCTTTTATTGACTTATATGATATAAACCATCTCTTGTTATGTTACTGAATTTCCTGTCAAATGGGTGAAATGGCTTACCCATGTTGCACAATTTGTATGAGATTCAAACGGTTAAAATGTGGTCGTTCATTGGTGCCCCATGGAACATCTTTTTATTTTTACTATTTTTTTTTTTACACAAATGTCCTGAGATTCCTAAATGATCAGTGCATTATTTGTTGGACAACTTACTTTGTGTAAAACTTTGATTTCCTAGAATATAAACACTGAAACTTTTGATCTTGATGATTATACATTTATATGTTAAGAAAACCATTTGTAGGTGCTCTGCTCTCTACAGTATTTTACAATTAATTTCCATCAAAAAATTTCAAACCCAAATTTATGGGTAATATGACATTTTTCAATCCAATGTCGACTCTGTGTGGATGATTATATTGTTGCGCATTATTACAGAGTTCTTGTTTTGTAGAAATCTTGTATGGCCGCTCACTGTTGAAGGTAAAATGAGTTTTTTCATATACATTTTCAACAAAATCATGTAGCAGGAAAATAGAGAAACTGCATTTAGTTATCTGAATTTCATTTTAAGATTCACATGATTGCATTACTGCAGTTCATGCAGTTTTGTACAATTTTTTGCCTATTGTATTTTATTGAGAAGCATGTGATAAAAATGCAATGTTCGACTCATTATCGGATTTTATCTTATTTGGTTAGGAGTAAGGAATATGGGTAATTTTTATATTTATTTAGTATTCAGTTTAATCTTGACGTCCGCTCGGTAGTTGGTCATGAATTCTTCGCTGCTCCTCTTCCCGTTCCCTTAACTGTTGTGTGTGGCACTCTCTATGATTTTTAACTAGAGTTGAAAGTTATTTTTATTTTTCTAGAGATAAGAGAGTAGGTTCAATTAGTTTGAGGTTATGAACTTTAATTTGTGCCAAGGTCCATCATTCTGCAAGGATAAGGATAAATCCTTTATTAGGCATTCTGTTGAAAGCGTTTTAACTGGAGTTTGGATCGAATGCTATATCAGATGTATTCATTTTAATGAAGGAAGACTTGTTACCTTCATCTATTGATTTCTTGTAGCATTAGCTATTTGTGCCCCATAACCTCAAGTGATTTTTTTTAGTGGTTTTCCTTGTTGAAATATGCCTCTATATATTGCATGATTTTCTTCAAAATTACATCCAAGTAGTAATGTTCCCCTTAACATTGTTCCATTGTATCCTGCCAATGAAATTTGCAAAAACTTAACAGTTAGTACTTCGATATTCACTTCATTGTAATTTTACATTGTCCATTTGATTTTTATTGTCAGCATAATATCCATTTTAGGTATTGGATGAGTACATTACTTCATCATATTTTAATACTGTTGGAATTCTGAAGAAAAGGCTTTATTTTAAAAAGTTGAATGTTAGCGAGACACACTACACTATGTGCTTAACCTTGGATAGCTAGCTAAGCACCATACCTTTTCTATTAAGCTGTCACTTGTAAGAACAGCTGCTGGCCACTGGTGAGAGGGCCAGTGAACAACACATCCTGTGCTAGTGTTAGGGTGAAAGAGCGTCACCGCATGAGCTCGCCCTGGCTAAGACTCCTTCTAGTGGTGTAGGATAGGCAATAAATTTAGGCAAGTTAGGTTTGTCTATCGTATCCTGAGGACTGGCGTCCCCAGGGGCACTGTTAGTTAACCTCAACTATAAGTGGGCCTTTTGAATTTTTATCTTTTGTACTTTTGGGCTTTGCTTCTTTCCATATTCACTTCTTGTACATTTTTGACAAAATCATGGAGCAGGATAATGGAGAAACTGCATTTAGTTATCTGAATTTCGTTTTAAGATTTCTCTTTGTTGTTTTTTCTTCTGCTTCATTCTTTACTTGTTTTCATGCACAAAGGATCATGTGTGAAAACTCATCTTGAGCGTGAATTTCCTGTTTTTTCTAGTCCATACTTATAGTCCTTAGGTGGTAGAACCTACCTTTTCCTGCAAGACTTGATGTTTACTATGTAGTCTAAATTTAATTTCAATGAAACTTTTAAGAACTTTGGATTCTGTGTAAAATGTCTGCTTTCATAAAACTCTTAATTTCTTCTGATAGAGTTCTGTTATCTTTCAAATTTGTTAGTAAAAACTGCTACTGTAATTAGTATCACCTCATCCATGTTTTGTTAACCAAAGATCCCTTATTTCTTGTGTGATGGCAGAGGCAGAAAAAGACGAGCTTGCTGAGTTCTTCATAAGCTCTCCAGACCTCGGTAAAACCAAGGCTCGAGGTGGTGATGATAGCAGTGATGGTGATATTGAAATGTTGAAGGAAGTTGGGAAGAAGACGAAGACCTCTACCAGAAAGTGTTTTACCAAGCCTAGCAAGCGAGATGGTAGTGATAGGGGTAGTAGCTCATCCTCGTCTTCATCCTCATCATCGGATGAGGATGAGCAACCTCTTGAACAAGCCGCTAGGTACGCCAAGAAAAGAAAGAGCGGTGTAAAACGTTCACGGTCTCAATCGCGCGTCTCTAATAAGCAACGGTCACGGTCGCCGAAGAGCGATCTTAAGGCCAAGACAACGAAGGAGGCCCCTGTGGCAAGCAAGGATGCAGACAGGTAAGTCTGTGTTCTTCTGGCAGGCATGTTCCCTAATGCCAGTGGAATACATCTTAGTTGTGTGACTTGGTGAGCTGAAACTCCAGAGTTTACGGTCCTTGAAGCAAAGTATACATTCTCTTGAAGTTATGAAGTCATGTAATTTAAGTTTTAATAAATACTTGGATGAAAAACAACAGCTTTACATTGCATTTTTGTACAATTTTAAAATAAGCCTACCTATTATTCAGAGGAAACAGCTCTATGATTCTACTTTAACAGGTACAAAATGAATAGGATCATACTTTTTGCTATAAACGATAAGTGTGAGAGCAATAACCTCAAATAAAATCACTGGATATCAAACTGCTTTAGTTATTGTCTTCCTAGGTGATCTTAAACTAAGTCTAAGGAGTTTCAAATCTTTTAGTTAAAAAAAATTATTAAAATGTTTACATACATTTTTCAACCCAATAGAATGGGGAAACAGGGACATCAAATAAATATGAAGATGCTAATGATGATACGGAATTTTGGTTAATAGTAATCGGCCTATTTGTTACTGAGCAAGATATAATATTTTGTCAGGGTTTTTAGGTGAATATATATTTCATTTAGCTTAAGAATTGGTATTCCATTTAAGCAATATGTAGCTCATTGAAATTATGCTAAAGATATTGTCATAAGTTTAATTTTGCAAATTGATTGCAAGTTTACTGTTTTAGTTTTGTTGATTTGGAAAATATAGCTTTTCATTAACCAGTACTTTTCATAGTAAATTAAATAATAATAGGTTAATGATAAGTAATAGTTTAATTAAATGGTAACATTAAGAATATCAATGTTGTATCAACAGTTGAATTAAGTAAATAAATAGTTTGCGTTATCATTATGCTGTTGACTAATATCCAAGGTTGGCTTTTTGCACAATTCACAATGAAAATAAAAGTAAGCAAGGATAACCCATCAGAAGCATCATTTTTGCAAAAAAGCAGGAGCAAGAAAAAAATAAAGTGCTAAAATAAAATCTTAAAATTGAACGTTTCAATTGCATATGTCATATTCAACCTACTGTAGACAAAGAAAAACAAAAATGACAATGATGTTCAGGAGAAATAAAATATCACCTTAATTTTTTTAGGGAAATTTGCAGAGGGTAGGCTGGCTGTACATCATTAAAAACTGGTTTATGTTTTCAAATTAATAGAGAATAGTATTCGGAGATCAGTGGAATGATTAGCAGGTGCCAGAACACTGAATTCTTCTAAACAGTCAGGTAAGTCACACTTTCCTTCATGTGAGTGGACAGGAGAATGAGGAGGATTTGAAATGGTTTTATTGGTTCAGAAACTCTTTCCAGTATGCTCTGCCACACGATTACTTGGTGTTTTAGTTGCAGAACCTATATATTCTGATGCACGATGTGTACACCAATGTTTATGAAAACAGAGGATTGCATGCATTCACATGCGTTTCATACTTCATAGGGCATTTGCTGTGTCTTCAAATTTCTTCAGTCTTCACAAAAAAATTGAATTTTCATAATCCTTTTTCAGTACCAATGACTTTTTGTCCAGATTAACTGGCTCCATTAGACATGTTTTTTAGTGGTCTTTCTGTACATATCTACTGTATCAAAATCAGTATTTTATTTTGTTCTCTTTTTTGTCTAGTAATCGGAAAAACTGAAGAAAGAACTCTATTTACTTATGTCAGAACACTTTATGCATGTAAACTTTTGTATCATTCTTGTCAATCAACATAGAATTAGCTCCTATTTCAAATTCAAAGATAAACTTCCCAAAGGCATGTGCTCGTCTCTTGTTTATAAACATTGTTGTGCACATTGTGCATCTGAATAAGTGGGCTCTACCACTAGAGCTCTCAACATTCACATGTCAAGAGTGTGCTGGTTGGAGTTCCTGTACCAAAAGACCTATTTCAAACCCTCCTCATTTTGCTCTCTGTTTGTGTGGAGAAAAGTGTGACTTACCTGTCCAATTAAAAGATTTCAGCGTTCTGATATCTGCTACCCATTCTACTGATTACATAGATTTAGTCATTAAAACAGAAGCTATTTTTAAATTATATGCAATCAGTCTACCTTGTGCAAATTTTTCAATTATATTTGGTCTATTGTTTCCTTTCTTGAATAACTACTTCTTGAATAACATCATTCATTTTTTTGTGTCGACAGTGTGTTGAAGATGACCTATGTAATTGAAATGTTCAATTTTAAGATCTTATTATAGCATTGTATTTTTTCCTGCTTCTACTTTTTTGTAAAAATGATGTAGCTGATTGTAGTGTTTCTTGCTTTTTTTTATCGTTATGCTTTTGCTATGGATGTGGTACTTCTTCCAGAACATATTTTCAGGTTGATAGGCGACTGGTGCTAACTATTAGCAATGTGTCTTTGTGGTGATTGAGTAGGTGAAGTGCTGTATGTAGACTGGACAATTGACTTGCTCTTCAATGGGTCAAATTCTCTTATAATATAAAGAATTTTGTAAAAGACCAAGTTTGTGAAGGTTTTATTCATATCTTGTAGGTCACCCTAAAGGCAGAGCCCTAAACACGAAACTTGGAATATGGTTTTAATATACTTCATGAAAAAGCTGATTTCTTACCTTGTAGCAGAAATGGTTGGGCTTACTAGTTGTTAACATTATTTCTTTAATATAGCCTTCTATTTTAAAAAGGCCTGAATTTATTTAATGATGTGAACCATAACTAATGACTTGCATGAATTTCTCCTGTATGTATTGGATTTGAGTATCAAAATACTAAGTGGTCTCCTATATTTAAGAGACACTGTAAGATTTCCAATCTCAAATTTAGGTTTGCATAAGTTAAAATGTATATTCTGAGAGCACAAAGTTATGTTTCTTTAATTTTTCTATAATACAGTACAAATGGAAATATGATGGGCTAGGTTCACTCAACGTAAAATGTTGCTCTAAAATTTTTCAAAAAACTCAAGTTAGAGCTTATAATCTCTTGGTTTTAAACAAAGGCCTTACTCCAGTCTTTTGTAAACCCTGCAAGCTCTTCCTGTAATATTGATATATTTTACTTGAAATACTTGCAAATAACTGAATTTTCTTGAATTAATATTTGTATGTTTGGTCTTTCATGATAGTGTCTCATGTAAAAATTACTGCATAGATTCTAACAGAAAAAGTGTTTTTCTTAATTGATGGTGAATGCATTACAAGTAAATCTATGTTTAAGAAAAAGGGAATTTATAAAATTCTGGTTGCAATCAATGACATTCTAGTTTTATTGAAAAAAATTGTTTCATGTTAGAAATTCTAATGAATATATGTATGTCCATTTCTTGCCAAAGTCAAATTATCATAGCTGGAATTATGCTGAAAATTGACCTTTGCTCTGACTTGTATTTTATTAGTAATTACTTATATTACATATATAAGTATATAGATTTCTGCATAGCCTCATATCACATAAATGCATATGTATTTATATTGTATTCAAATATGCTTACATATATAGATCAAGGTGTGGATATAGGTAGGTAGATACGCTGCTGGCCAAAAATGTTGGACGCCTCTTGAATTTTGAGATTTCTTGAATACTGGGAGTAAGTTTTAGCTGAAACACTTTCGTTTCTAGTAGGTTTCATTTCCATAATAAAAACAAGGAGCTAAAAATGTGTGACAAAGAACAAAAATGCAATTATGTAAAGTGTATTCAAATATGTATTACAGCCTATCTTCTCTTCTGAGTTACTATAATGAAGAATAAGTTTCTAATTTTAAGTTTATAAACATTGCACTGTTGCCGTTTGTCTCCCGCAGGTGAGATAAACCCGT
>VOMN01077879.1:0-14925 GCA_014899125.1 Orchestia grillus | reverse complement strand
TATAAATTAATTTCGACTTAAGCCCTTCATATTCTCTCCTGAAAAAATTAAATATTTTGCACAGGAACATTCGGAATTGTGTTCGAATAATGGGAGCATCAAATCAAGACGTTTATTTTCATAATATCAATACCACTCCTTGTTTACTGCGAATTTCTGTTTTCACTTACACTTTTATTTTCATACTGTGCTTCTGTATTGATGCTAAGATTTTTTCCTCATGAATACCCTCAGGTGTTAGTAAGTTCTATTTTGAAGTGATTTTCTCGCATTTTTCGATAAAAAAAATTTCTTCATGACTGTACGCATTTGCCAAATCACTTCTTCATAAATTCTGCTCCGTCCGAAGGCTGTCTTCCGTTTTTGCATGAGGCATCTGTTCAAAAATGGTTTATTGTGTAACAAGTTTTTAGCCCCACTCTTCTCTTGGCAAATGCAACTGAACTACTTTAAATCGTTAAAACAATTAACAATTGCTTCATTTTTCATGTTTTCTATGTAGGTCCTACATTTCAAAAGAACAAGAAAATTCTGTTCGGATTAGCCAAGCATGGCTTGGTAAAATCATTCATGGTACATGCGATGTGAATATGAATTTGTTTGGCCAATTTAAAACACATTTTAGTTACTATATCAAGAGCTGTTTTGGCAAGCCACTGCCATTTCCGGGTCCACTTCACTGTCAACAATAATTAACAACTTCATATGTTGCCTATTAAATGTTAAAAAATTATAAATTAAATCAACAAAAATGATTCATTCTGCTCCAGCTTGAATTCAAAAAGTAAACTCTGGCCTGAGGCATCACCCTGAGACAGAAAATTTTTCTTAATAGTTTGCATTGCATTTTTAGCATATCATACAAATGAGAATATTAAGATATGTATTTCACTATGCTCTATTTTGCCACCCAAATGCCAACTATGTACATCGATGGAGCCGGTTTCATGCATGATGGAGCACACGCTCACGATGTTGCGGAGTGCTCGTCAGTGTCAACACAACGTTGTATGTGTAATCCAAGGCTTTGGAGCTCACGTAAAGGATTGTAAGCTCCCGAAGAAAAGACTAAGAACAGCTCGCCTCTCCAGTATGGCTGCCTGTTTTTTCGTATTTTTAGTCAATCTTACGAGCTCCGCCATCACGCGCTAATTAGCGAAGATCCTCATTGAACTATTCTGTCCATAATTACGAGCGCAAATTACTTCCAGATTAAGAAAGCTTCCAGTTGAGATAAACGCTTTAGCAGCGCCAGCTCTTAGAATGGATGGGCTGCATCCTGTCACTTCATGGAAGCATAAGACGTAAAGTAGAAATAATAGGTAATTGTTTTAGAAATTGTTTTTCACGGTATCATTCACGAACCAATACAGAATTGAAGCGCAACTCAAATAAAAATAAGTTTTACGATTTATGCGCTCGATTCGACGCCAAGTCCGAACTTGCTCTTATTTTAATTTCTTATCCTGCACCTTTTCATTTTGTCGAGAAATGCTAACCATTGAAGTGTTCTTTTAGGCGCGACTTATTAACCCCTCAAGTTGTTTGGTTTTGTGAACAATTTCTAACTCCACTGGAGAGATCCACATCTATGGCACATTTCCACGACGTCATCGTACATCACTGAGAGAAAACATGATGCACATTTATCGCAAAACTAACCCACCAATGTGTGTCGTAAACCTATTTTACAAGTACATACATACTGTACAAGCGAGCGAGCAACAAGCAAGTAACCGAATGAAAGTCTACGGTATTTCAAACGAAAATTTAACTTACTCGCCGGTCCAACCATGCGAAAATTTCTCCGAGTGGAAATCAACGCAGACTGGGGAAAACTTTTCTAAAAATGAAATTTTTTGCTGCTATATCCCCAGGGGCCACAGCACTCAGTGGTGCGACACTTCAAAATGGAATTCATTTATTCAGTCTCTTATTAAGGATGAGTGGCTCGGTGATAGTTTACATTTTGGACACCGAACGTGATTATTTCTTAGCAAATAAGTTTATCTCGCTGAATAACAGACCGAGATGAGATGTTTACGATATATTATTCAGTGTTAATACATTTACGCTTCTCTCTAGAGGAAATGAAGGACTCTGGATGGATTCTGAGAAGGGATAAATTCGTATTCCAACGTATTTCTCACGCACAACCAACTGGTTTCCGCTGTTTATTTCAGAAAACATCATGTAATATATGAAGTGCGCGAGAAAAGAACTGGCAAACAAATACCAAAGAGTGTTAAAGATGACTCGTGCAAACCACCAACAGGACCATAAGACGGGCGGAAAAGAGGGCATTGATCCTCATGCATTGATCAGTGCAAATAGATTTCACGATTCATGCTGGTAGTTTTGGGGACGAACTGCGACAAAATGATTCCGTTGGTTGTACAAGTGCTCATCAGAGTGTACACTGTACAAACACAGAATATGCACTGTAAATACGCACTGTACAAACACAGACTATGCACTATACATTCACAAATTGTGCACCTTCTCGAAAGCACTAGTAGGAAGTTTCTCGAAGGGTTTTCCGTGTGAAGAAGCTGTACGTTTTCCAAGTTTTAACGAAGAAACTCGGACTCCGTAAACCAAGGGAGACGTACAGAACTGCTACTGCGCAGCTCGCTAAGTCGAAAACAAATTATATTTCGGCTGCGTGCAAATGGAGTCTTAGGTTTAACATAAAATTGCATGCTTCTCTAATAACCTTCAGTTGTACACTGCTTTTGTAACCTTAAATTATATTTTGATTTAGGAGCCATAGCCTGAGAATGAATATGGTTTATGTTCATGTTTCATCTTCAACCTCTCCGTATTTCAACCCTAACTTCTACCAGAACCTCAACCCTGTTTCTATCCAAAACCATATCCTGGACGTTACTTCTTATTTAACTCCAAGCCCAACCTTGTTTCTATAGAAAACATTAATCTGAACCTTGATTCTAATTATACACAGCCCCCGTGTTTCTAACTTCAAACATAATTTGAATTTAGGAAAATATCCATTTTCCATAATTGGCTAGCATCTGAATGCATGCAGACGCTTGAGGCGGCTGCGCCGATCATGCTATGGCGATACTTGAGTAGGCTCTTTTGAGCCTTCGATTATAGTACTGTTACATTGACTTACTAAATGTTTTAAATTCCGATTTGATGTGTAAGAAGTGCGTATTTATCTTCGTTTTACTTCCTAGCGGATGAAAACAAATGATCATCGATGTCTTCTGGAAATGTGTACAAGTTCGACCGAACATCCAGACTCAAAAATGTGTACTGGACCCAAATTTTCAGCGCGACTTAGCTTCCCTCGCCTCAGCGCTGTTACAATGAAGATTCATCCCCACATTTGATTCAAAATGTCCGTAAAACTTCAACGTAATCTCTTCCTCGTGCGCCTCATCAGTGACAGCAATTAAAAGACGGTGAAAAACTCTCGCTCGGACGCGCTCTTTTCCTGCGCAGAAAATTCTGTCAATATTTCTATCGAAAAAAAAAGAATTGCGTCGTTGCAGCTGCCACGACAAGACCGACGGAGAAATGAATAAAAATATCCCTATTGCATTTACCTTGAATGAGATTTACTCTCATTTTGCAGGCGTGGTGACACCGAGGTCGGAGCGATAGAAGTCAGTCCCTAAACTGAGGACCACGTCATTGGGGAATTAGAAATTTCCATGTCCATTGAAAAAAACGAAGGGAAATTTACAGCAGCTGCGAGGAATTTGTACCTAGAAATATTCTTTGTCTGGGTGACAGAACGACTGGTCTGACAAAAGTTTGAGTGCTGTTCACATGAACATAATATGGTTAAGTTGAAGAGATTCGGTTCAAGCTGAATAGAATGTTATCCAGTTGAACAGAGTGCGTCCAGTTGAACAGAATGCGTATGGCTGAACAGAATGGGATCCAGTTAGCCAAAATGCATTCCAGTTGCCCAGAGGTGATCCAGCTGGCCGAAATTTGGTCCGTTTCAGCTGAATGCTATTAAGTTAATGTTTACTTATTTGGCAATTCACACTCGCCCAAACTGCATTCAGGCATGACCATGACTCGAATGAAAGAGAACCAGAGAACGATATTTGCCACAAAGTGAAAATCAGCAAGTCAAACGTCTGTGCAAAGATATGTCAACAGCGCATGAAATCGTGTATTCCCGTACCATGCGTCGGTAGTCCAAGCTTCAGTTTTTCCCAGCGTGTGGACGCGGTCGTAAGTTGAAGGCGCTCGGAAGCTCCGTATGTTAAAATATTCAACGTATATACGTAGTGATACTTGTTATTCGCAAACTGTTTCAACCGAACAACTCAACCAGCTTGGTTCCCCTTGCTGTAGTTATAATAATTACTAGATATCTTTCAGCTTGATGGTACGTGGAAATTTTCTCTGCAGTTCCAAAACGTCAACGAAAAACATTCAGCTTTCACAGGCAGCCAACATCAGACGCTCAAGTCACGTTATTTTCTCAGAGCGTCGCTAAATACGAACCGATTTGAGAGCTTCGTTTGTTGCACCGAGCACAAATTCCTGAGCATGACCCACAAACCTAAGTCTCGCGACACATCCAACTTCCTAGTCATATTACGTCGAATTTTGAAGCGTTGCAAAATTGCGGACCAGAAACTTAATTGAGACGAGCTGATGAAGTTCGGGAGGGGCAATATTCGTGCTGCGTACCTCTCAATCCCACGACTCGACAACTTGGCAAACAGCAAACGAGGTCTGCATTATCACTAATTTGAAGCAGAACTTCCTTTGAGAGCGCAAAGTCATTTGGCACGAAGTTTGAACAAGCTTCCGCCTCCTTAGAGACCACCTCCAGCCTAGCCAGCGTGACCTCCCCTGCGACAGTGAGGCAGCGACGCAATATTTTCCCTTCCAATCCTCTCAATGAGTGAAGGTAGACTTTGCCTTCAAATTTGCTTGATGAGTGTAAACTTTGCCTTCAAATTTGCTTGATGAGTGTAGACTTTGCCTTCATATTTGCATGATGAGTGCAGATTTTGCCTTCAAATTTGTTTGATAAGTGGAGACTTTGCCTCCAAATTTGCTTGATAAGTGTAGATTTTGCCTTCAAACTTGCTTGATAAGTGTAGATTTTGCCTTCAAATTTGGTTGATGAGTGTAGACTTCGCCTTCAAATTTGCTTGATGAGTGTAAACTTTGCCTTCAAATTTGATTGATGAGTGTACAATTTAGCGGTGCTCTTTGTTCGGTTTGCATTACTGTGCGATGATGAATTAATTTCCAGTGAGCTAGTTGTTTTTACAATTGAAATGAGCGTCATCCCATCTACTCTGAAAAGATTCTCCCGGCTATGTCTGGCAGTAGAACTGTGCAGCAGCTGTGTAGTACAATAGAAAAATGGCACACAAACATCGGAAAATGTATTATTGATAAGAACTGAGTGAATTTAGCTGTTTATTTTAGCAACGTAAAATAAACAGCTGAACTTTTGACATGAGTTTAGTGTTTGAGAACCGTAAAATACCTGGAACACATTCAAGACTGTTCTGAACCTCTGTTCATAGGGTATGTGTACTGAGTGTGTTCTATGAACCCAGAGCCAGAGGTCTCAGAATAACCCCACAGATGACTAGAAATGTTGGACGTGAGCACCAGAGCTTTTTCTCAAGTATACGGGCCTAGACACTCGGGTGGCGGTCACGTTTCTGCAGAGCGACTGATTGAAAAATGTCGTTTTGGAGCCACTTCGCTGCTGATGTATTTTCTACGCAGGCGGTTTCATCTGCTGCTGTTGCTATCGCTTTATTATCTCGTGGAAGGCGGGGGGTTATCAAATGTAGAAGTAGCATATTCCTGCTGCTCTGCAGCTACTGCATGTAGCTGTGTCTTTGTTCTGATGAGAAAACTACTGCGGGCCAGCGAAGATGGAGCTTTCTATTAGCTCCAGGGCAAGCGTCCGATGACCGTCATCAGGAAGACCTCTATATCATCTTCAAAATTTTCTCCTTCGAAACAGGAAACGAAACGAAAGCAATTGGGGCTCGAATGAAAACGTTCCTTCTGGTTGAACTTTCCCCATTGTCAACCATTGATTTGAGATCCTTCGTAAATCATTGTTTGATAATGGGCAAAGTTTGCGATGGAATTGTTCCAAGAAACTCGCAGACTCGAGAAGGAATTTCTCATCCGCGCTATCCCCGAATAAAAACTCCTCAATTGAGCTCCGGAAAAAAGATGCACGCTGGTCGATAAGTTGCCAGAAATTCTCTAAGTGATTCAAGTTCCGCGCAAGTATTCAGTCGGTACCTGCGTTGAATTTTCATCGCCCCAGATGCGGAGGCGCCTCGGAGACAACCGTGATCAAATGAGAAGGAATCTGTCATGTTTCTTTTCATTAATAAAAGAATAAATAGGCGTCGTCAGTAATGAAAGCCACAATGATCTTTAAAATACCCGACTTTTAACAACCAACGATCAAATCTTTTGTTGAGTTGCACTAGGGAGAGCGCTATTTACGGGCGAAGATATAAAACATTTCGATTATATGAAACATTTCTTCGAACCAAAACGGATGACTTAAGACGGTTTTTTGATAACATTTCTTTAAAATAAAGACACATTCTCAGAACCACCATGCAATTTCACAGTAAAAGTAAGTAGCCATTATGGGATTTGGGATAATTTGGCTCGAGAAATGACTTGTTACTCGTCATCATCCTGACGCTCGGTACTTTAACGTTATATCAGCAGACCGGTGCCCGTGTGGAATGCCGGAATCAAGTGTAAATAAAATGAACTATTAACGAAGGTACGTCAAAATATATGACATGACGTAACATAGTGTACTCTTTCCAGAATATGCGTTTGACATCAGTTCAAGCTGTTCAGTTTTGAAACCAAAGTGGGATCGAAACTGTCACTTTCTTAAGTATATACCTGGTAGACATGTTACTGGTAAATATGTAACTGGTAAATATGTAACTGGAAAATATGTAACTGGTAAACATATAACTGGTAAATATGTAATTGGTAACTATGCCACAATTCATAGCGATGGTGTCTAACAAACGAGTCTGTGATTTGAAAAAGATATATGTAAGCATATTTAAAAAGGTCACAAAAATAAACAACGTCTGGAGACACATGTGAATAGTTAACGAAGTGCGAGGACTTCAATAGCGCTGTGCCCCCTTAATAACTTAATGGACCTGTGATGTAGTGTGAGTTACTTCCCTGCCTGAACTGCTGATGTAAGGCAACGGATTGGAAAGATTTAGTGACGATTCACTTTGTCCAATGTCGATAAGCAATAAACAATGCATTGAAAACTGCAGGAAGACCCAGATGAATAAGGATTATAAATTTAAGAAAGCATCAGAACATTCGAGAATGGGACGCTTCAGCAGGTCTCAGAATATTCAAGAATGAGATAGAGTAGTTTGTCTCAGAATATTCAAGCCTGGGATACTGTAGTTTGTCTCGGGATATTCAAGCCTGGGATACTGTAGCTTGTTTCAGAATATTTAAGCCTGGGATACTGTAGTTTGTCTCAGAATATTCAAGCCTGGAATACTGTAGTTTGTCTCAGAATATTTAAGCCTGGGATACTGTAGTTTGTCTCAGAATATTCAAGCCTAGGATACTGTAGTTTGTCTCAGAATATTCAAGCTCGGGGCGCTAAACATATTGCTCCAGAATGTTCAACCATGGGACGCTCTAATAGGTCCCAGAATACCCAAGCAGGGGACGCTGAAATAGGTCTCAAAATATTCAATCATGCGACACTGTCGCTGGTTTTTGCATTAAAAGAAAGCACAAAGAACGCGTAGCACCAGGAAGCCAAGATGAGCGCCTCGATTTGCGGCATCTCGTTGCACCTGAGGTGGGTGAGAGGTCATGTTGAGATGTGTTCGCTGTTCTGTAAGTAAACTTAATCAGGTACTATATAAAAAATTAATAGGGAGCCACAGAACTACTTGTTTCAAAGGGGTTCTAAATTCGTAAATATTTCTATGTATGTAGAAGATATAGATACGGGAACACACAACAGTAACACCCAACACCAATACGCAACCCAAACACAAAAATTCAACACAGAATCCCAACACATATACCCCCAACGAACAACCTCGACACACAAGCCCAACTCACAACTTCAACACATAACCCCAACACAAAATTCCAACTCCCAACTCCATCACACAGCACCAACTCCCAACACCAACACACAGCACCTAACACCAACACATAGCACCTGTACTCCACACCACTTCTGTGCATCGCACATCGGATATTTTCCCTACTCATGAAAATTGAGTCAGTGCGGAGGGGCATCACGGTGAAGGCAGAATTAACCCTGTTTTGTTGAGAAGGCGAGCAGGCTGCAAATGTTTCCAAGTCAATCTCCAGCGCTCAATGACAAGATAACGCTGCAAATTGCGCCTTTTGATGTGTTTTGTGCCCGCCATCCCGCTGCACATTAATACATTTCATTAGTACATTAGTACATTAGTACATTTCAATAACTGTCTCACGCGGTGGTGAAAGCATTTGATTCCGGTGCTATAGCTTTTCCCTTCCAAAATGTATTATATGTTTCAGACGTCTGTGTAAGAATCGTTGCGTTATTAAATCTCGTTTGTAGGTTTGTAGGAGAATGAACGTAAAACAATTTGTATAAAAATATAGAAAAAAAGGCTCAGTTCGAACTGCGTACGGCAGATGCAAAACGTTCAAAAATGAATGCTGAAAGACATACAAAATGAATTTTGCAGCAGGAGCGGTATAAAATTCCAGCTACGGTAGTGCACTTACGTCAAGCAAATATAAAATCTTAGTCAACGTAAGGCTCCTGTCCCACGTACGTGTACTCTACCAAAACTTGTTCACGACAAAAGG
Source organism: Orchestia grillus (assembly GCA_014899125.1). Classification (NCBI taxonomy): domain Eukaryota; kingdom Metazoa; phylum Arthropoda; class Malacostraca; order Amphipoda; family Talitridae; genus Orchestia; species Orchestia grillus. The sequence continues at coordinate 6,054 of VOMN01077879.1, read as the reverse complement.
ATGCCCGTTTCGGCATTTGTATGTAGACGCCTGTTATGAGCTCTTCGTCACTGGCAAAACTGTCTGGAAAAGATAATATTCGACGGCAGATTGTCGACCGTTCGGGTGCATGCAGAGCATCTGCAGGCGCGATGTTCCCGAGACATGCTTGAGTATTAGCAAACTGTACAGCAAAGATGCATATCAGTAACGTAAAATGCTAACTTTTGTGTAGAGGCTAATCATATTCTTAAATAAATTCTTGTTACATATTTTCAGGGTTGTAGTTTCACACTAAATACTCGTGTATATGAACTTGACGACGTTGAAATGCAAAGTTCACAGAGTCTAAAAAGGCCGACGCTAGATTTGTGAATATGATCGAGCGGCACGTTTGGATAGACAACAAAGCAAATGAGCTCGATACCGGTTGCAGAAATCGCTGTGCAGTTCCCGCCTTGAATTAAAATAGAGTTTATGTATATTATCCTCATTTTTCTTTGGAAACAACTAATTGAATCCGCTTTACTAGACAAAGCATATAGTGGGCTCAAACATCTTTCTATCTAAATGGAAAGATTGCAGGAAGGTGTCACCAAACAGTGAAAAATTTCACCGCCGACCCTACAAAAGTGCGTCAAAAGACAGATAGAGGCAAGTCTAGAGTTATTCCACGGCGTTCCACATTGCGAATTAAACGAGAGGCTACGAAGAACCCTGGACTTACCAGTCAAAAACTTTTCAGTTGCATTGGGGAATCCTACGTGTCTAAAAGTACTCGGTGTCGGTATTTGAGAAATATAGCAAGTCCCGTAAAACCAGTCGCAAAGCCTCTGTTGACGAGAAACCATATTCAAATGAGATTGAAATGAGCTGAGGATAATCTGAAAGTTGACTTTTCTAAAGTTTTGTTCTCAGACAAAACTCGTGTAGCATTTGATGGCCCAGATGGATGGTGCCAAGGTTGGGTAATGACACGACAGAATCGTCATCAGCGTTCGAGTCGCCCAACAAGGTGGTGGAGGCTTAATGATCTGGGCTGGTATTGCTAGTGGAACATTAGTTGGCCCATGGAGAGTGCCAGATGGCCTAACAATGATTGCTGATGCTTATATGGCGTTTCTGAAGGGCTCTCTTGAACCGTGGTTGAAAAGGTAAAAAGCTTCCTCTAAAAGGACCAAGAAAATGCTCTTTCACATACTGCACTTAAGACCACTGAGTATCTTCATCAAAATGGTTTCACCGGACTTCGAAAAATGAAGTGGCCAGTAAATTATCCGGATTTGAACCCGATTGAGAACCTGTAGAGTATCATTAATCAAATACTACGTCAACGGACCCCAACTCAAGAGCAAGGATGAATTGCGGGACGTACTTCTTAAAATATCTCGTAGCATTACAGCAGATAACATAGAAAAATTACCAAATTCAATGGATCGTCGACTTACCAAAGAATTTTCCAAACAGAAAAAACAAATTTCCTATTAATTTATTTTAAACTGTGTTGGCATTTTTTTGCAAGTTATTATAGTGCCGACATTGTGTGGAAATTTTATTTGAATTGAATGTACGGCTTCTAAAATATTTAAAAAATCTCGATAATAATGTGGCACGTACAGTATATTTTAACGGGAGGACCAAAATTCTGCCAGCAATCAGGGATGTGCGTGAAGTCTCGTCTCGTTGCGGGGAATTACCAAAAACCATCGATCTTCTTGAAGAGAATTTAGCACGATGAAGCCATGAGTTCTGATCCCATCCACAAGTTAGAACAAGTTCCCTAATTAATGAAGGCTGAACTTAGACTGAGTTCACAAGTAGAGTCTTGGAAATGCTGGCCCGCGCCTCAATTTCTACGCGCCAAGGGCGAGCCAAAATAAGGTCCTCCGAAAAAAATTCATCCATCTGAAGATAAAAACTTGAGGACAAAGTGTACAGGTCGACTACAACTCAGTGTTTTGGTTTTTAGTTCATACGAAAAGATCAATTGGCATGAGAGATTATTTGAGCTTATCAGACCACGGAAATATAAAAACATATAAACGGTGTCACAAAAATTTTAACGTCCTTGACGGTTTCTTAATATCTCCGCTAAACGTTTGTCCCTTGCTGAGGCATTATAATTTAGTGAGTCGATACATGCATTCATTAAATTTATGATAAAGCCTGGGAGAGACCGAACGTTGTGCCAGATCGCAGGAAGAACAAAAACGTTTCTTGCCGTCAGGAAAGTTCTCAATTGGTTCCATATCTGGTCTTGAAGGAGTACAAAAATTCGTCCCGCATACTCATTTCAAGTCGCAATGGAATTTCTGATATTACCAACCCAATTCAATCCCCCAAAAATGAAACTTTTTTTAAAAGCTCTGGAACTCGTTAAAAAATTTACCGAGAATATTTTGAGTTCGCATCAACTACATATGTTATCAAATGTAAATTTTATTATAATTCTGCAACACCCAAATGTTGTGATAGAGCAGCTGTGAGAGCCCCACCTGGGTTCAGTTCTCACTTGGACTCACCTGGACTCACCTGGACTCATCTGGACTCANCTCACCTGGACTCACCTGGACTCACCTGGACTCACCTGGACTCACCTGAACTCACCTGGACTCACCTGTACTGCTGGCCAAATGCCTCCAGTGAGGTCAAGCAGGAGCGCCGCTAAATCAGGGTGAGAGACTCGCATGAAGGCTTTCTTAGCAGCAAAAATTGTCGCTGATGCACAATTTCATGCTTATGTCCTAAACAAAATTCAAGTTAGAGAAATTTAAGCCACGTTCTGCACTAATTCAACATATATCAGGCAAAATTCAAGTTTCTCCTTTTACAAAATTCATGTGGAATAAATCTTTTGTAGGGAATATTAGCATAAGTCGGTCGATCTGCATTTCATGAAATTTCATATTCAAAATTTCGCATGTTGCTACTCTAAAGATGAAACCTTTGCCTGCCAGAACGCTTGTAGCCGTCGCTTGCTGCTTTGGCGTTGCCTATTCATTTTGCGTCCGAGAGCCCTAAAGCATTCACCAAAGCATCCCCTTTGTTCACACGACGCCGACGACCTTATAATTAAATATTCTAACGCGCATTCGAATAGCGTGATGTGGAACAATGATTAAAACTCATCCAATGAGCACAATTTTACGAGCTAAAGCTTGGTTTCGTGTTAGGCTACAAAGAAAAATTGAGCAAATGATGTATATTTGCACGCTAAATATTAATTTGAAACCATGCGCGAATATAAATATAAAATTTTTACATTAGCTCTTTAAAATGAATCCGATACGTTGCACGAAATGGTTCGTAGAACTAGCTATTTTTAACAGTGAGCGTTCTAACATTTTGAAAATTTATTCACGATATTTTTCCAAGCATCCAAAATTACCCTGGGATTACTTATTTATATTTAGCCCTCTGTTTTCAAAATATTTGCAATTTTGGATACTTATATTTGAAATTCATGTCTCCACAAGCTTTCGATGAGATTTTACCAAGTGCCTGACTTGGGTGTCTGACTACAACAACTTTTTTAGGTTAAACTACAATAGTGTAATCGTGGGCGTAGATTCACAGTCATTGTCGCACTCGAAGACCTACATTTCTGGTCACTCTGTCCCTCGCAGACTATCAAATACTACCAATGAGAATTCCAGAACTTATAACGCAGTTTGCAGCGTTCTGCATCACATGATGCTTGCCAGAGCCTGTGAATGAATGTTGTTTGGTGAATTGTATTCTCCTCCAGAGATGCTTCGATTTTTCTTCTCAACTCAGAACCCCGTTTAGTTTCGGTAGATTATCGCAAAACTCCGATCGTTTTTCTAAATGAGCTAAAACACATTTCTGTATTACACACCCAGTACGCGAGAGCTCCTTTCAAGCACTCTCCTAATTGCATTCAGTCATATTCATGTGTTAGTGGCTGCTAAATCTTTTTGAAATTCAGATCTAATACACTGAAAGTTCGTTTTATAATGTTTATATATTGATCTTCATCTCTCGACACATGAATACGAAATTTTAGATGTACGCGCAGAACGTAGCTGGTTGGCAGGGAGCTGAGAAAATGAATGCACAACTTTTGTGTTTTCTCCTTGTTACAAATTTATTTGAAATTCCCATTCAGGTTTGCATGCCCAATTGCAGCTAGACTCTCCTTCATCCCACCGCTGAGACCCATTAACATGTTCAAAATTGCTTATCACAGGACCTTTTCTTTCATTACGCACACAAAACATTGATATTTTTACGCTCGAGGTCTACGTAGCGGTTTCGTCTGTGTTCCCTCGCGGAGATACCAGGCCTCGCTGCAGAGTTTTCCACCCTGGCGGTCCAGGGTTTTTTGCCCCGCCAGTATCAGCGGTCCTTCCCTTCTCCCGCCGCCACCGAACCTTAAAGTCATCTCTGACACCTCCCCCCCTCAGTGTTACCACATCGCAGGGCCGCCGCTTTGGTCGCAGTGGGAACCACAAAAAGTTCAGTAAAAAAGTTGTGAGCTCAAAAACTCCACGCTGTATGACAATGCAGGTGAAGTATAATTCTTATTACAAATTATCTATTCAGGAAAAACACTCACATGGTCAAAAGCCAGCGCACGTTTGCATTGTGCTGATGAATTTGACAACTCAGTGATATGGAATTAAGTTATGTTGATCACATGGAACACAAAATGGTCATTATTTGTATTTTTCTACGAGTGATCTGTTTAAAAAAATTAGGTATTAAACATATGTTTCAATAGGTTGTATAAGGTGAACCCATAAATGTTTAATAAACTTAATTCGAGTTAATTGCAGTCGTATTCAACAATATTCAACGATAAAATATTCTAATGAACAATATATATACGATGAAGTTCGAATTTAACATGGAGTTCAATGTAATCTTATTACATTTATCTCAAGGGACAACGCAGGTCGCGCCCCAGGAAGTAATTCCCTCATTTTAATAATCACCTAACATTAGCATATTCTTTCACAATATCCTTTGTTTCCGCGACCAGGTATTTATAAACTAAGATCGGCTCTGAAAAACAAAAGCCTGTTCTGTAAGCCTTATTCCAAAACATGCTGCACAAGAACAGGCAGCCATTAGAGTGATATTTATATAATTTCATAAACGTGGACGCGTTTCACATCTTGTAAGCACTGACAAAATACCTCAGTCCTTGGATGACCAATAAAAAACGTATTTCAAAATGTTTTAGTAGTACGAGACTTCTGCACTTCTGTAAAGAAGATAAGAGCTAATCCATAAAGATTACATGCAAACATTATTCAGAGCCTTCAGCGAGTGCATCTTTTCGTGAACAGCCTTCAAGTCTCAACACCTGGGCAGAAAATCAGCATAAAAGTATATTGTGCGTCTCTGTTTCATAATTTAAAAATAGCTATGCACCTGCAGTGCTTCCCGCGTGATTATGCAAACATGTTTTATTGAATGAAACTTTTAAAAACCTTCTGTATTTCTAAGTTTTAAACAATATTATATTCTAACTTTCTTGTCGTACGTGTATAATAAATAATTCATTCTAACAACATTGCATATTCAGTGAAATAATTTTCCCCGTTACTGTCCTGTTCTTCAAAGTTTGAGATTTTAGAATTTCTGGTGTCCCGTTAGATAATGAAAAATTACAATAAATACAGAAAATGGGCAGAAAATCTTGTCTTACTGAAGAAGACCGTGCTAAAATTACTTCCATGCTTGGAACTGTTAAGCCAACACTAGAAATACTCAAAAAGTAACGTCGTGATCGCCGTGCTATCAAATCATTCGCGTGGTGTGGTCAAATAAAAAGAGAGACGCCAGAAGGAGAGCGTTTACGGGAGTTAGCATCAAGGGATCCTGGTAAACTACTGTAGAAACTGCCGAATCTCTTCATTCTACCTGCAAGAATAATTTTGAAACGCCGTGAGGGCCAAAAGGACCTATATATATATGTATATAGCCTAATAAGACTATATATATATATATATATATATAGATGACAAAACATTATCCAAAAATTAGTTTGCATGATCATGCAGAAAGCACTACAGGGTGTCCCAGAAAAAAGGAAACCCATTTTCA
>VOMN01077877.1:0-10734 GCA_014899125.1 Orchestia grillus | reverse complement strand
TACAGACGCTCATTTTAATTTCGAATTTTTCTTATTCATCGTATGTTAAATTTTAGCTGCTGTCTTGTAGTTGCAATTCGTAGCGAGAGGTCGAAGATCTTGTTCGCGCTGTTAGTGGCTTCTCGGCCAAACCTTCGTATAAGAGCGAAAGTTGAAAGACTCTCAGGTTCCATTGTAAGGGAATTTAAATATCAAAATTTCTTCTGAGCTATTTATTTAAGTAAGTATCTTACAAAGCAGAAGCACCCTACTGTATATACACACTACTACTGTACATATGTGCATACTAAGTACACGACGGATATTATTATAATAGCAAGGATAAGCAGTTCTATGCCGGCTTCCTTAATGAAAATGTTGAGAATCATACCGGGACACAAAAGACCTGGTGTTGATACAGAATATTTTTTGTTCAATTTTGATTCACAAATATATGCCAGAGGGTTAAGATTGAAAAGCCTGATTTTGTATTTAAATGATGAAATTGAGGAAAGTTTCTACGCTGCTCAGAACTTCCCCCTGCTCAGGGGGCTTTCATTTCAATTCCCTTTACCTTTTAATTTTACTTTACGCAGCCTCACTACTTGATTTTACCGAGAGCTGAGCTTCATTTTTGGGAAGCAGAGACACGCTGTCGAATCTGTACAGCGGTGCTATGCCTCTGTGATCGGATTCTCGATGTACATCATTAGGACCCTGGATACAGAAATTTCAGGATCTCAAAATAAGAAAGACCATTCATTCATTCTGGCCGTCCCTTCTGCCCTACTTGAATGCCCTTAGTGCGACTTTAAATAATGATAGACTAGCGTCCCTACACTGTCAAAAATGACGGTTAATATCGCGTATCACTGATACGGACTGCCTTATCGGACACAAGAACCCGAGTATCTCGATTCGTGACTTTTCTCCCATCCAATTCTTTCGGTGGATAACTAAACAGGTGCGGACACAGCAAGAAAAAAAATACACACATAAAATTAGGCGTGTTATTGTATGGTACAGATAGCCAATATTATCGAAAATATTTACGAACGTGCCTGAACTAAGAAAACATGTTCGCTGCTCATCCATTTTAAAGCGCAGCTAAAGCGCTTCAAACGAGCCGAGCGGTGGCCCTCATTTGCATGCTCATGAGACAGCGGACCAATGCAGAACTGTCCATCAACACCGCGGCGGCGGTCTGCTCCCCATGACGCCCAACGAAGTATTCGGGCGACGCCCCACGAGGGAGCGCCATCAGAACAAAGTGTTTCTGTGTAATTTGGAATCCCGCTTCTGTACCCTCTCACTACTGGACGTGTAAATAAATAGTTCTGCAAACATATTCGAAGATTAGTAGTTTATGTTTCACTCAGAGTTTTGGGGAGTAATTCGAATGGTTATACTGTGTTCAGTGTGCGTGGGGCTAGACTAACATGGTGTTCACGATAGTTACAAAATACGAGTGTATAATTCATTACATCGAGGAAAAACGGAGTCGAGACTGAAGTAGTCCAGTAGTAGTCAAATGGCTCCTTCTGTTGTGTCTGTGGATGTGAGACGTGCGGTGCTGGGACTTGTGCAACCATAAATATTCGATGCATTGTTCAAAATAGTTGTCTTCCTAGTCAGAAGCTTCATTACTTCACTCATTTTGTGGACTGATCTTCTCGTTTGGCTTGCGCGGCTCCGATTATTTCTCCGCTGAGTGCACGCTAATTATTTCCCGCGTGATGCCTCAACACGCCGCTCCGCACACCGCGCACTCCGTCGCACGACCTCGCTGCTTCGGCGCCCGCACCGCCCTCTCTGCGTGCCATTTTTTAACTAGGTTTCTAATGGGAAGCTGGAATGCCGATTTCTGACCATCTACACTGGCTGTGCCGGGTGCTTGCAATTCCAACCTCGAAATGATAATACGCGAACATTCCCGAACTGTGGGACAGGAACCGTGGTTTGAGTTGGAGGATGCCACATACATATTCATACGCACGGTGGAGCGAGGCACTGCAAGTGTGCGAACTGACTTTGAACAACGATAATATTTCCGTGTCTATGATACCGCAATATTTTATCACGTTCTCTCTCGCTCTATTCTAATCATCGGAGTTGAAATGCTTTACGGTTGATCGGTATCCTGGATACACAATATTATGAATGCATGAAGTCGATGTAGACCTTTTGCGTAGACTCGGTGTATGGTGGCTACACTTCACGAGATGGAGGCTGCAGTCGGAGCACGACGTCTCAAGGTTTGAACACGGAGTCGGATAATGCAGCGGGCACGTGCATATGGTGTTCACGATAGTTTACAAATGAAAGTGTATAATAGTTTACAGCGAGCATTACAGAGCAAAGCGATCGCCAGGAGCCGCAGATTTTCACTAACACTGCAGCGATGCCTTCCAGAAGTATAAAAAATTTGTGCACTCAAACGTAGTTTATTTTAAAATCGGCTTAAAGTTTTTGTACTTTAAACCGATTTGTACTTTAAGTTTTTGTACTTTAAACTCTCGATAATAATGTACCTCTCTGCTATAAAGTTCTTCAATGACTGAAACGCAGAAGCTGAATTAATATGCACTGTTTTGAAGCTGCCCTTGGACACGCACCTCGCACTCGGCATTTGGGTGTAGATGTGCGGTGTACTCTCCTTATTCTAATTGTTTAGGAATATGCCCATATGACAGCGTACAGGTCCCAATTAACGCGCTGAAATTTACGAGTCATTGCAGTTCGTGGTAGTTTTGTCCGTGCCTACGCGGCTGGATTCCCGGAAACCGGTTCCGGGTTTTTCTGGGCATCCGTTTTCGGAACACCCAGGACGGATTGCGGAAAGCCGCCTTGGACGCTCGAACGTCGGAATGTGGGATTGGATATTTTTTCTCGACTGTGACGTTAAAGCAGCTATACTGTATAATTATATGCCTAGTTTGTACGTTTAGTTTGTCTTTTGCGTGTGACCATTCATTTACGCTCTGAAGGAATTAGAGAGGAGAAAATTCACGGGTCCATTGCTCGGGTCCGTACTCCTAATGTCAAAGAATTCAGCCCGTATCAGTGATTCAGAAAATTACATTTCACGTGAGATTTAGCGTCCCACGACGATAGTGGCACAATGATATCATGACATAAAAGCTACAAAGCATTGGCATAATAATATCATGTCATAAAAGCTACAAAGTATTGGCATAATAATACCATGACATATAAGCTACAAAGCATTGGCATTGCTTCAGCGTTGTAATATTGGAGCTGTGGTGCTTATATCGACGCCTGAACCCGTCAGTTAAAAACCCATTCCATGTTGGGTGATTAAGCTCTTCTAAAGCTGATGAACCATTTTCTTAACTCATGCTCAACGAAGGCCTTCCAGCATAACCGCTTTGAATGAAATCGTTGTAAAAGTCTGGCCAACTAAAGATACTACAGATAATCAATTTTTTATTGAAATACAGAACGAATTTGGTCAGTTTAACATACTGTCTTAAGAATCTATGGAGATGCCCATGCGTGCAAAAAAAACAGGTTTTGAGCGCCCGTGTAACATAAAATAAAAGGGGCTGCAGTTGTTCAAGAAGTTAATTGTAGCATTCCCTGAAGTCCGATTCTTAAATCGAATGTTTTAGTGATGAGAAAATACAAATGCCACACCTCCTGAAAATTCATTTTGAAAATAAACTCGCCTTTAAAGGGGCCCTCCTAACCGCAGCTCCTGCGCTCTGAACAGAATTCCTGTCAGAATGGAGGCGTGAACGCACGTTTGATCTGGAACAAATGTCCACGGGAACGCCTCGCAAATGAAGGAGTGCATCTGGCTTTGGAGCTCAGGACAATCGATGTCATGGCAGGTAATGTTAAACTTGATAGTTTTACAGAGGTTTTACTGAACGTAAATGCGGGATCTAATTAGTTCGCCCACAGGACGTTGCGTCCTCCAACGCTGTTTGGTTGGCGCTAAACTCGGCCACATTCTCATCCGAATTGCAATCCTTCATTGAAACGAGCCCCTTGAATAAAGCCATGTTATCGTTTTGAAGTTTTCAGTTTATTTCACTGAAGTAATTTAAACTCGCCGTCAGCGTTGTATTCGTGCAGTAAACTCTTATGATAGGTTACGAAGAACCCTTGTCTCTCTCTTTCATTCTCTTCCTACAAAACATTTCAGCTTGGTATGAAACCAAAAAGCTCTTTCGCAGTCGCACTCCAAATGCTAACCAGCTCGGCCTCTTGCAGAACTAGTGTGATTGCTTCAATTGCCCCATGAGGGGTGCGGGTGTCGCCGCACCTGGTGTAATGGGGCGCACCTGCAGCTCACAGAATGAAACTCGAGTTCCCAAACACCGAGACGCAAAAAGAGCTCCTTAATGCACCCATTCTTCTGGCCAATTAAAGTGTGAGGATTGTAAACGACTTTTGAGTACCTCGATGATCGAAACTTCGATTACTGAAACAAGGAGGGCTTCGGACCTCAGCTCTATCTTCTTCGTTCGGGCTTATTTACAGAGAACTTTCCTCGTTCGTTTCCTAGAACGTTTTTCCATCAAGTGGAACGGTCGAAAATTTTCCGGTCGTTATCGTACGACTGAGCGACAGTCTAATCACAGTATACGTACACTGGGTATACGAATATATTTACATGCAGGCAGCATATAATCATTACTCAATTTATTTTTTCTTCCCATCAAACTTCCAGCGACCCATCAATTGATAGACTTGATTGAATGCCTGCCACAGTGCGGACCACTACGTGTGACACATTATAAACGTACGTCTCTCAGGCTCTGCTTAGTGTGTCTACATTCGCGACTGCTGTATTACTTCTACTGACTGTTGTCCTGAATCAATTCGTTTCTCCCACACTGTTAATGAAAATCGATCTTCTACCCTCATTTATTTACCATTCGTTATGCTGCAAGCCCAGTCTAACGTTGTTGCCTGGGCGTCTATCTATAATTTTGGCATCTCAAGCGTGGACTACACTGCCAGATGGTTGGTTATGAGCTCGGTACCGAAAAAGTTAGCCTGGAAAACAGACGACAGAGTGGCCTCCAACCTCACGACACGGACACCCGCTTCCATTGCCACGGTCTTGCATGCAAAGCACGAACTCTATTCAGCCTCGAGATCATTTGAGGCAGCACTTTATGATTGGTCCATGAAATGTGACCACAATGATCATTAATGATCTCAATGGGTGTAATGTAACTCGTAACACGAAAGTCGACTGCCGTGTATTACTTCTAGGCCGATGTCATGGGTGATTATGTAGTCAGGGAATATGTGTTAATTAATACCCAGGCTACACAGGCTTGGGAAAATTTATGACGTTTTTCATTTTCTCCTTTTTCTTTTGTTTTAGTTAGGTGAATTTGTGGGTCGTAACCTGGTCTGTTTTCTACGACTTGGGGTCAGACCAAGATTTCTGGAGTCCAAATCAAAGGGGAGCATCAGTCCAAAAATTCAACATCTATTGGGTCAAAAATTTGGAGTCCAAGTTTATGGAATTTAAATATTTGTAAATCTATGCAGTCAAATTCATAGAGTCTACATCTATGGTGTTTAAATCCATGAATTCAGTCTTTGGAGTCTGTATCTGTAAATTCTAAATTGATGGAGTGTGTATCCAGTGCATCAGGGTCGTTACCCAAGTATCTAAGAGGTCACGCATAGGTTAAATTTTCTGATCGCTCAAGGTGGAGCAGCGGGGGTGGATGAGTTTGACAGACAGAGGTTGGAGTCAAAAGTTCACCGGAAAAATTTCGTAGTCGCAGTTTTTACTCGTCAATGGTTTGTATAAATTCTGCAGTGACAGCTAGTCGTGTTCCGAGCACCAGGCAACCGTAAAAACTTAAATTCCTGGTGCATGCTTTAGTTCTTTTCGGGTTTGTATCTGTACGAAAAGAGTCGTCTCGCTGATAGCGTTCTTGGAACTCTCGGTCATGGCTCTTAGTTTGGCCAGCCAGAAAATATTAGATTTCCTCTTACTGGTCTCAGGAGCTTGGAGAGTTTGAAATGGATTAAATGATTCTCAAGGCGTGGCTATTACGGTGGGTGTTTCACGCGCAGTTCGCAGTAATGAACTTTTTTCTGCTCACTGCGTTTGAACAAGGAATTTTAAATGTCGTGAAGATACTGTGCCATCATTAAGAACTGAAATTTAGATTGCGTTATTGAATTTAAATGTTCTTACTACAATATTTATAACGCACAGCAGTCTCCTCGACTATAAAAATTAAACTGCTTGCGATAAACTGCTTGGTAAAATATGTAGATGTTGAGTTAACATTAAAGTTTCGAGGATAATTACACTCCCACCGAAGAAAATTACTCAGAGTGATCGTTTCAAATTATAATGATTAAGGGTCGGTTTCCTATCTTGAGGTGTTAAATAAACTTAAAATAATGAATCAAATGCTCCTATTATACGCAATCGAAGTCTTTATGACTTTGTACTCGGACAAGATACAACCTGTAGCTGCGGTATCATGCGTGCCAGTTAGAAGCAGCAACTTGAACCAGTATGAGCGGCAGAAACTTGCATCAGTGGGAGCCTCAGTTCTACAACGACGAGTGAGTTACGAATGTAAAAGTATGAAAGTGCGTAAAACTGATTTTCTTATGACAAAAGAGTTTGAATAAGAATAATGATTATTAAAAAAAAAATAATGAGCCATTTAATTGAGAACAGTAAGGCTACGTGGTTGAGAAAATCGTATCTATGTACAAAATGTGTGCCAAAAATATCGAAACTCAATATGAAACCGGAATTAACGTGACGTTATGCTAATATCTCACTGTATATTGATGTTCATGTATATAAGGCAAATTTCAATCACTCCGAGATTTTAACCAAAAACCTCCTGGTGCACAACGCAGCGTTGTTCGTTGCAAAAAGAATTGCCTAAGTTCACGGAGGCAGCGAGTAACAAGGGCTTCACAATTTAGTGAATGTGCGCAGCTCAGCTTAATTGGCCATTTCGGACGAGAAAAAATAAGGCATATTTTGAATACAGTAAGTCAAATACACATACATCTGATGAATTAAAGTTTCATATGACATTTCAGAAATCGCTGAGAAGAGACAATTTCACGGAAAATCTTGGAATTTTTATCAAGCCAAGTTCCGAAAGAAAATAACATTAGCGCCGACATTTGAGAGACAATAGAAACCAACACGCATTTGGTCTCTGAGAGCGTGCCATGGTCCGTAGAATAGATTCATAAGTCCATGTGACCGATTTTTTCAGCATCAGGTTTCCTGATTACGCAAAGTGCTATCTTGTTGCCGCATGTAATTTATAAGTAAATTCTAAAATTTTTAATGGATGTAAAAATGTTATCACTTGTTCCTTTATTTCTCAGAGTAATGTAGACTATTTTTGATTGAAATTAAAATTATCTGGTTCTTAATTTTGTATTTTAATGGTGTAGAATGAAAAATTCAGAAGTTGTGAAATTAATATTCTTTGAAGTAATTTCGATGAGACATAGCAATTTCAACAATAATAATAAATACAAAGAATAAAAAATTTATAACTGTTAAAGTTAGAAATAAAATCGTGTTTATACTGATAGGAAAAGTGGTGATAATGAGGGCAGTGTTAATTATAGTAAAATAGTGCCAGTAATCCCAATATTTTAAAGGTATAAAATTCATTTTACATTTTAAATATAATTTAAATAACGCTCCTTAGCTACCAACGTTGAATTCTATATCAGAATGGGATTCCGTTGGCCAAAACCTGACGCCAAAACCTGACGCCAAAACCTGACGCCAAAACCTACAAGTAGACCTTTAAACGAAACAAAAACCGAACTCGTGCCCTGTTGGAATGGCGACCCACATTTTCAATTGACGAGCGTCCTGGTAAACTCCCGAAGCGGGGCGAAGTTTACCCGCAAACGGAGTGGGGGAACCGGGTTATTATCTCTCGTGACGTCAGCAGCAGGTCTGCGCATGCCCGTAAACTGTGGCACTGCAACTGAAACGGTGCCTGGGATGTGTGCTACTCTCCTGCAGCTACCGAGATCTGAGTCTTATGGGTGGTGGAGCTTTATGTAGCCTAATTGCTGGTGCTTTCTGTAGCCTTATTGCTGGTGCTTTATGTAGCCTTATTGCTGGTGCTTTCTGTAGCCTAATTGCTGGTGCTTTCTGTAGCCTTATTGCTGGTGCTTTCTGTAGCCTNTCTGTAGCCTAATTGTTGGTGCTTTCTGTAGCCTAATTGTTGGTGCTATTTCAAGGCCTGTAGCCTCATTGCTGGTGCAGTATGTTTATCATTTGCAGTTGTATACACGTTCATACTTTTGATACGATGAGTAGTTGCATAATTCATTTAACACACACTCACATTAACTGTCGGTGTATTATTCACAAAATATCCGATTCTTTCGAAAATAATGAAAAGTTTACCTATGCAGTCGATTTATCTCTCCAGGCACTTGCATTGCACTTATTTCGCTGTGTCTTGCCGCTACGGAGTGCGCACTGCTGTTGTATAATATTTAACTGCAGTAGTTACATTGTGATAGGAGCAGAAATAACTAAATAGTCTCTTTTGGTAAGATTTTCAAAGTCTGAACTGTGGTAGTTTTGTCAAGATCTGGACTTCATCGGTTTCTGTCTTCCCTTCATCTGTTGCTATTTCCCCGTTATCATTTGCTATTTTTATCAGAGTTACTTCAAACTTAGTCGATTTCTTTTTATTTCCATTCGTGGTTAGTTAATAAAGCCCATTTCTTTCTTATTGGCTAAAATTGTCGATTAGAATGGTCAGAATGATCAACGCGTGCAGAAAATACAGGGTGTCGTAAAAAAGTTTTACCGTACTACGACTGATGACAAATTATTAAAGCTCGTAGTGAACACTGTAAAACCCATTAACAAATGAGACCAATGTTTTACGTTACAAGCACTGAAGATGAACTATACAAAATGTAAGAGAGACTTTAATGAACGATAAAAGGCAGTTTCGCAGCCCCCTGCGTTCACACAAGACTCGTTGACCGTTGGTGCTGCAGTTCACAGGGAACATCCTGTCTTGGAGCTTCAAAGGTTACTTCTTGCAAAGCGCTTGGTGGGCTGCTTGCGTGCGTTCGTGCGTGCGTGTGTGAGCTAGGGTCAGCAGAGATCTTTATAATGAACCCTCTGTGATGAAGTAGGTGAATACGTGTGGAAAAACGAAGGTTTTAAGATAGGGACTATAGATTTGGTCCCCTACGGCTAAATTGCATATAGCATTACTGTGTGTATTCATTCGGATACAAACTAAACCTGTAAAATACGGCAACTTTGGGACCTGACGATTGTGTGAACATTTCGCTTCCTTTTCAGTCTAATCACAATGTCACCAATTGCACTTCCTCTATGATTCCCATTTCGACCATTTTCGCACCGTTCATCTGGTGGACCGTTGGAGCATCATTGGGGTAAATTTATACCGAATTACAGGCGTTAGCCGATGGCGGAATTCCAAATTCGGGAGGTTCAACCTGCATAGGATTGGGAGACTGCTATGGCAGGAGTCCCATTGTTCACTTTCCAAATGCCATTGCAATGCCAGATACGTATCCTGTATTGCATGAGGTAACCGGTACGATAGCAGCGTCTTATTTTCGAGGAACTGACGTCCACGTCCATCACTACCATACGTAAGCGATGTGCGTACTCGTTTTACTGCCATACGTTGTGCATTAGGGTGCCAGGTGCCACGGAACTTCTTTAAAAACTGTGAAGGATGGTGTCAACCTGGACTAACATTAAATAGCGAAACTGCCGAGTTTCACTAATTAAAAAAAATGCTCTGAGATTTTGTTAGAAAAATATTTTTGTCATAAGCGGATGGACCGTGTTGCAAGACGGAAGTAAGAAGATAGAGCGGTTCTTTTTACTGGAACCGATCCAGCGCTCTATGTGGGGGACGAACATGAGTGTGCAGTTCAGCTGTTTTACTCTTTCATCAATGAATGTCTTTATTCAAGACGCGCAAGTACGCTTCTGTTGCTGCCAGTGTCATTACCTAAATCCAGGACACCGGGACACGGGGGCTGTTCACTCAGAACTGTCCCTGCAAGTGGAACGAGTGATCTCTCGGTGCATCTCGCGCCTTATGTGAGGTCAGATGCGTGCCCTTCAGAGAATCTGGGGCGAGAACCCATGAAATTCTGTGTACTCTCTCCCCGCACTGAGGCGTGCCGCTCTCGTGCTGGTTCCGTTCTCAGACGCAGGGACCAGCCATGTTTACCTGGTCTTGTACGCTCTTCGTATCCCCTCATCAGCTCCTATATAGCCTTTATTAGCTCCTATTTACCCTTTATTAGCTCCTATTTACCCTTTATTAGCTCCTATTTCCTTTTCATCTGCTCCTATCTCTTCTTCATCTGACGCTGTATCCCCGTCATCAGTTGCCAATTCTCATTCACCAATTGCTATTCCCCCTTCATCTATTTCTCCATCATTTGCTATTTCCCCGTTATAAAGTGCTATTTAGATATCATCAGTCAGTATTACAAAATGCTCCCTCAGGGGACGTACGATAGGCCGTAAGCAATAGGGTTAGGTTAGTTTGTCTTCCTTATGCTGTGGGGAATAGCGTCCCCAGAGGGACACTGTTAGGTTACCTCAGCTTTAGTTAGGCCTTCAGGACTTCTATCTGTCCTGCCCACTTTGTTTCTTTCAACTTTCGTGGCTTCTCCACTGATAATTCTTTCGGTGCTTACGTATTATCGGGAGGACCTTTAAAAAAACCGGAA
>VOMN01077871.1:0-27599 GCA_014899125.1 Orchestia grillus | reverse complement strand
CTCGACACCGACGTACGGTGGCTTGGCCTGGATAGAGTACGCCATGGGTGAAACGTATTCTTGAATATTGTGGCCTGGATTTGTCGAGTACAGTGTGGCTGATCTTGCCAGTCCTCGGCCTCATCCTTTGTGTTCCAGGGCAAAATATAAAGTGTCGAAATATTATAGTGACAGTTTTAATGTTTTTGTTATGATATTATTAATATCATGCACACTTATTGTCCAGAACTTAATGGAAATGCACTTGAAAAGCACTACTTAATCAGCACTTTTGGATTGGTTGCAAAGCCAGGGTTGTTGCTAACCTGCGGAAAGGATACATTCTACACTCATACATGCCTTCTAATTCGAAGATGCGGCTCTGAGGTCACACATCACTGTGCATTATTGTACTTAGTTTGTGTCTCCTTAAATCACTTAACCGGCAAATGCGAGTAAAATCGTTCTCCCTCAACTTGTCGTTCTCAATTAAAGAGGAGCAGACTCACCGAAACTTTAGCTAATTTAGAAAAATGCTTGAAACGAGTTTACTAATCCCTTCCGTAACATCTGTCAGCATCAACCGATTACTCCAAAGTGTAGTCACACATCCGAAACAAATAGAAAAGGGGGTATCGAAATATCTATTTTTCGTCTAAAACCCTGCCTGGGGTAGTGGTTAATTCTATTTTACCTGCAGGCGATGGATTCGCTGATGAACAGAAATGGGCATGTTCTCTCCATCCCCATCCCTACCGTGTACCAGCTGTTCCACCTGCCGCCTAAACTCGAGCACTATTACTACCACCTACTCCTGCGGGCGTCTCTGCCGAGTCTGCGGGCTAATTCTGGTGGGTATTAGATGGAGTTAGCGGCCTTTTGGAAGGTTTTTCACACCGGCAAAGACGAGTAAACTCGCTTATTTCCGACTCGAATTTGTCCACTCTGTAATAGTAAGCTCATCATATGATCGATTTCAAACAGAACGTTGAAAAATCTTGGCACGAGTTTACAGCCATTTCTGGACCTTTCTCGATGCAAAACACCAGTCTCGAAGCGTACTCGTACATCTCGAGCAAATACAATCACCTCAGAATCTGTGTTTTCCGCAGAAAGGTTGCCGTGAAGAGGCTAAAAATACAGAGATATTTTTTTCGGTTGCCATTTTTCTGACCTCCGACTGGAGGGAATCTTCGTCCATCTCATAGAGCAAACAGATAATTCAAAGCACAAGTGCACTGAATTGTGTGTGCTGTCCGTCACGATCCGTGACGTGCTGATTGAAGTAAATTGAACATATTATTTTTTTCCATTTGTCCAATTAACATTTCATTCATGTGTATTTCGCCCATTAGCTTTTACATGACGTGAAGTGAAAGTTGCAGTAACAGTTATGTTCTGGATATCTAAATAAATGGAAATGTCCTACCTCGAGTTTTTTTCGACTACGAACTCGAATCATTGGTCATTACAATGGTTGTGAGTGTAATGATATAAAGCGTCCAGCCTCTAATTTTCATCCCTTTTTTATTTTTTGAGAAGCTGTAAATTTAAGGCGTAGCCTAGTGCTTTCAGTTTGATATGCACAGTGATCATGAGGTACTTTTGCAGCTTCAGAATTTAAATTTGAAGTCCATTAAAAAAATCTAAATTTAACTTGCTGCATCATACATAGTGGTTCGAACTGATTTTGATAATTAATGCTTAAAATGAAATAAATCAAAATAATACATCTCTTAAATTCCTTTTGTCACTTAATTTTTAAGCTCTTATGTACCTTTATTTACGCTAAGAATGTATTTGCCAAGTATTTACCAAATATTTGCAAAGTATATTCTTTTAAATTTACCTTTCAGTCCTTTCAAGGTGTTCAGGCTGCCTCCTTCAAGGGTTGCAGAAGACCGCGTTAAACAATCACCAAGTTTTTTCGCCGAACTTCATTTTGAGTGAATCAGATTTAAGTAGTGACTGTTTCAGCTATTAGTATGATAACTATAATACGTTCCTACCAGCCTAAGAGTTCTAGGACCTTTTATGCCATTCAATAAGCTTACTAAAAAAGCCCTCTTCTTTTAAGTTCACTGACCGGTTTTTAAAAATCTTTCAGCGAAATTTTTCTCGAGTCGTGAACGGTTGTTCCTGCACTTGATTCTCAACGTCCCTGCGAGGGAAGACGCAGAGATGCTCGTCACATCTTGTCGTGACGAGTTCGATCGTATTCCTCATGACGACGGTGAGTTGAAAAGTCGTATTTGTGCCTAGTCGGTTGCACTTACATTCACTCTTAAACTAAAAAAAAATTATCTTGCAATTGCAAGAATTGCAAAACTTTGACAAAAGGCTCCATACGACGAGTTCCGATCAGTTTTAGCATATTTTTCGTTGATATTGCGCAATTTTTGTAGGTGTATTTCGTCCCACATGAGTGTTGAGAAGGCTGAGGCACTAGAGACCTCGTCTTCACGTGTCCGCGCTCGTGTCAGCTTCAGCAGCTCAAAAGAAATTCCGCGTTTCTTCAGGATCTCTAATTTTTCCCTATGCTAAACTGATTCTTCATTCCTTTCTCTTCAGTATTCTACAATAGTAACTTCAGACGGACATTTTGCAGTGTATAGATTGTTAGAAGCTTTTCAATCTACTGGTACTATCGCTGAAATCTCAAAAGCAATTTTCAATTGAGAATTTCACGCAGGCTTGTACACCTTGCTATCAGAATATACCGATAATACCAATATAGTTTGTGAAATAAAAACGTTACCTGATGAGTACTGAAAAACAAAACGGATTCCTAGTCACAAGAATGGTCCTAACTTTTTTTTACATTTTTACTGCTTTGCAGTGCAGCGAGTCTGCCTTGCCCTGTACCTGTACGACTGGACGGCGTACATCTTCCCTGACTTGAACCTGTGTGACCAGATCGGAGACGTGTGCAAGAGCTTGATCCTCGCTAACGAGTACCCTCTTGTCGTGAGTCTCTTCTTGTCGCGGCGCTGATTGGTTCTGCAAACTTCTTCAGTTTGTGACCTAGGGATGAAGATATTATGAAACAGAGTTGCATTAGCTTCATGAAATTAAATATTGTCAGAGTTTTACGTCGTGCCCTTCTTGGGACTAAAGTGATACGGTGAGGTGAATTTTAATGAACTGAAACATGTCTTCAAGGTACCTAAAATCAAAGAGCAAAGAAAAATGTGAAATATTCTTCGCGCTTGTGTACAATTGCGCTTCCATTTTCGACCCATTGTGTATTAACTTTTTAAAAATGTACAGTACGCACTGATACATCGCCCATTCACTCAAGATTTCTATTTGAAAATGAATAAGAGAGTAAGAACGACACTTTTACTGACTTCGTGGGGGCTTATGCATTATTCATGTCAGTATAAGAAAGACTTCATACGAATTACTTAAATCTTAGTTCAAGCTGCCTCACGCACCAGCCGTAGTCATAGCGATCAATGTACACCATCTAATACTCGAGTGTTTCAGTAGGGGAGAAAATTATCGAGTTCTTATTATTCTCTTTCGTTTGAGATCAATGATAGTTGTTGAGTATTTGAGGCAGTGATAGAATAAAAACGTCAAGATTATAATTGGCAATTACTACCGTAAAGAATTTTCTACCGAATAATTCAGAACAGTTGCCCATTTCACGTCATTTGATTCAATTACAATTTATAGATTTTAATTAACGCTAACTACAGGACCGATTATTCTCCTACATATTTCAGAGTCGTAACGCTTTCCATATCATTTGATCAAATTTGCAATGCCTTTAGTCTATATTGTCTTCGAGTACCTAAGAGAATGTCGAGCCTCTCATGAGGGTACGATACTCTCTACCAGTCGCAAAATCTCTGCCAATAATATGCATCCCTAACGATATGCCAACATTAACCTAATTAGAGAATTTCTACTTAAATTTCGAAAGTCGTGGAGGTATCCTAAAATAGGCGTCTTTCTGTTCTCGTCTCATCGTAATGGAGGCTTGTGCAGTAAGTACCTGCTTGAGGGAATTGAATTTGTTTCTTGTTATTATAAATTTATCTTACAATCTGGTATAGATGAGAGCTTAAATTTTCCACCATTTTTGTTCAACATTTTACTAGTTCATGAATTGATTTTATCCCTCTCAGGCTGAAGCAATATGCACAACTGTGTTCAGTCCTGTAGTCGTTGACAAGTGCCACGAATTTTTCGTGCGAGGCGGTGTGCAGTACCTCGACAGTTGCCTCAGGAGATCCTTCAGGCACCAGTACAGCCGTGAGTCGTGTTCGTGTGAATTTAGTCCACGATTTCATCTCGGGAACAATTACGCTTAAAACGCTCAAAAGCACAGCGTTCTTACCTAAAAATCCTAAGCAGTTGGGACTCGTCAGTTTATTTTTGTATAAAGAATTCGATTCCTTCAACATGCATGAGAGACCACGAGTGCTTAACCGAAAAATAAAAGGAATTCCCCATAGAATCCTAACTTGAAAATTCTCTTCTTATAAGGAAAAACGTCTAAACTGAACTTCTGAAGTGTTCAAATTTTGCTGAGCTGTAATTTGGTGAACGTGCAACAAGCAATCATCTTAGCTGCATGTTTTGCATCTCTGGTCACGCTGTGGGAAAAACCTCAGCTTTTATATTGACTCAAAAATTAAGAAGTAAATGCTTAACTGACTAATTTGTAGGGCGATATAGATCTATAAACCTTAAAATTTTCAAAAAAAGAAAGAAATGCGTTTAGTAAATCATCTAAGCGAAGGCTAAACATAGTAAATTAACTAGAACTACGCATTTTTACTAATGCGCTTAACTTAAATTTCACCGAATAAACGATGCCTGAATGTAGCAACGGAATTTACAAGCATCTTTTTACTAAGTTCTTGCATTAACTCTAAAACCGTTTTCGATGATTGCATTGTAATTTTTCACTCACCCTATTTCCTTCCCCTGGTCTTCAGTGGGTTAGAGGGTGATAGAATTCAGATTTTAAATCTCAAAATGCTGTAAATTGCACAACCAACCTGACAACCGACGGCCATATTTAGAGCAAGCGAAGTTACAGACGGTCGATGTCGCACCACACTGCAGGTCTGCGGCCAGGGAGGACTCGCCAGCAGCGAAGAATATCAAGGCGTAATTTAACATTCGTAGCCGAGGGTTACTGAAACGTGAATATTTACGCATGTTAGAAATTATGGAAAATAAATGTTCTTGATGGATTCGCTCATGTACGGAGTGTAAATTTGTAAAAAAAAACGTTCGTAGTATTTATGATGTTATGATTTTCAATTCGTTAAATTAAAACGTCATATCTAGAACAGCTATGCCAGTTCGACGCTAGGGTGAAAGAGGTATAGATAATTTGCGTATTATAAGGTATAGATATTTTTTTAAATTACTTTGTGCTTGCCGGTAAAGAAATTTATTTGATTCATTCCTTTTATGTCTTTAGGCTTCTGTTATTATCAATGTTTTCCGCTAATTTTTTCGTTTTTCAATTATCGCGTTGTTGTTCTACCATTTTTTCATTTTTGTAATACACTTTATATTTTTTACTTGACCTATTTTTCGTCAGTCTCCTAAATGAACACCTTTTCTGACGGCTGAATTCACCGGGCTATTACCTGTATCCGCTTGTTCTGCAAATGGACCATTGTCATGCGGATTTAACCCATTATTGTCTACAGTATATTCCTGAAAAATTTTTGCTTACGTATTAGAAACTTGACTTTCGAATATCAATTGCATCAGATGTAAAATTTGGAAGGAAAATACTTTCCAGTTGCTAAAATAAAAGCGATTCCGTAAGTAGGGCGGGTGAGAGTTATGAGGTACCAAAATTGACAGTCGGAAATAAATTAGTTCTTTGTAGCTTTTACATTTCTTACATAGGATATATCAGCGGCACAAAAGTAGAAAGACACTTTGCAATCAATGAAATATTTAATGTCATACCTTCTGTTACCATTGTTCTTATTCGATATTAGTACCAAGTGTGTATAAAAATGTAAGCTATGCGGTAATGGGTTAAATAAAGAGAAGGGCTTTAACTTGAGATGCAATCCTATGCACTCCGAGCAATACTATTTACGTTTCCCTGTACGGGAGTATCATTTCGCTCATATTATTTGAATAACTATTCAATATATTGATCAGCAAAAACATTTTACGCCTAGATTGACTGATTGATTACGTTCATTGAGTAAGGTTTCGAAATGAAATTATGTTGTTAAATGAATTGGAAAACCGTTTTCTCATCAGTGGATGTGTTGATGCGCCGGTGGATGAACTATATGGAGGATCTCTTCACCCTATACTCTGGTACGTTCTTTCTTCTCAGAACGATAAAAAAATCGTATGAGTTTGTTCTTTTGTTCTATAAATTGGTCATCTATGGAGTAGCGCATTTTTCATAGAGGGTTTCTCTAGAGTACTATTTGAATTGTGATTTAAATAGCGTCGTCGCTGCAACCATCACCTGAATAAAAACTCGTAACAAATGTGGGTAGTTCTTCACCATTAACAAGTTACTTGTTTATTTGAGCCAGTGCTGTTATATGTTGTCCCCTGACAAATGGGGAATGGGAGCATCTCTTTTTTAGATATGTATTTTTTTATTTGGATATAGAATTTGCATTAGGAGTAAAAAATGGCAAATTAAAATTAAATCCTTACTAATTTCTCAATTTTTCATACTTCTGTTGTAGTTATCCCTCGGGGGGCATAGGATAGGCCATAAGCAGTAATAAAGGTTAGGTTTGTCCATCTTATGCCATGGGAACCGGCGTTTCCTGGAGGACACTTCCCAAGTTACCTCAGCTTTAGCTAGACCTTTGAGACTTCTATCTTCCATGCCCACTTTGCTTCTTTCCATTTCTTTGCCTTCATCGTTGATTTGTCTGCCTCTCCTTCCCCTTCCTTTATGACTTCCTGTTTCATTGCGCAGGGAATCTTGTGTAGGAACAAACCCGTGTCTTGATTCTGATTCTCTTTGGATAACATCTCATGTTAAGAGGGAGCTTTGAACTAACTAATTACCTAATCCAATCCAAAAACTCAAGTTAAAGGGCGTGTTCGCTCAGTTGCTGAAAAATAATTGTTTACTCATGTCACCTGCATGAATATTGCTGGATTTATATACCAGCCAAACTTGGGAAACTGAGCCGATCATTGATATTTTATTCCATTGCAATGGAGCAGCTGAGTCAAATATGTGTCACTTGAGTCAATGGGTCAAGTTCACTTGAAAGGCGATCCTTAATTTGGCAGGTCTGGAGTCAATCTGCAGGCGATACCTGGGATGTACCTCAGGCTTCACTTCTGGAGAGGTAAGCGCACTGTTTTCTACTCCTCGGGAATGAAGTCTAGTAAGTGCATAGTGCTTCCATCAAAGAACATTCGGTTAGCGGGAAAATTTGATCTAACCGTCAAACTCAGTCTAGATTTTTCATTTACAGGTCAACAAATTCGGTTATGTTTTTGATCGAGTTCAGAATTGTGCTGCGAACAACAGCATAATTTACGTTAAAAGCTAAGAGCTTGGAATGTTGTTAATCATACACTACAAGTTATATCTCATGAGAATATTCAGAATCATGAAAAGCGGTATCATATTCAGTGAAAGGATCCAAGAGTGTTGGAACTGCGGATTTTGACGTTTTTCCTCTATACAGGGCGTTGCAGAGTTCTTTGGACAAACCTTAACCTATGGCTCGTTTTGGTGAAATGAATACATTTGACCCAATAGAAGCATGTCCGAAAATACTTGGTTGAAAAGTTACGGAGCATTGAACTTTAGTGTGTCAGTAGGAAAATAGGTAATCAAAGTCAGGCCAAGTTAATTACTCTGAATGAAAAATATAGTGTTTAAAGGTATGCAATGTATTCGTAGCAGGTGTTCGGAATCCTGTCCGTCTGCTGTGATGCATGCGCGGAAGCGCCGAAGCAGTGATTACTTAAATTCCTGGTAACTTCGCACGAGTTCGGTATCCATTCGTTCTGTATCAATGTCATCCCCTGCAACGACCGATATCAACTAGAGCGAGTATTAAGTATCGTGAAAAAGTATATCATATTTTTGCCTTAAGGAGCAATTAGAGCCAGCTATACGGAGCAGGCAAGCGTTATGGAGCTGTTGTTCACTGCGACCTATCTAGGGCTCAGTGAGGGTGACTATTGTATCGGATAAAGTTCCCCACAAAGGGAAAACATGCAATTCTTGAGCATGGACGATCTACAACCAGGCTCATTCCAAAGCAGTCAATTTGTTGCTTGAGTGGCCATTAGAAATTGAGTGAGCTCATTCAGAGATAGGGAAAACTTCAAATCCTCCCGTGCATAAGGCTACGATGCACAAATAAAAAAATACAAAACCTGAATAAAAATCAATTTTCCGCGGGCAGTTAGCTGCTGAATTATTTTGTCAGTATTTGAAAGTAATGGAAAACACAAACGCCATTTCGTTGTTTACAATCCTCAGTGCTGATTGATTTCAAGCACTTAATTCATACAATTTGGAACTGAGTGTTCTAGTTGCACACTTTTCATGGCCTCGATGGTGGGTCGTGCCCCTTGAGGAACAGAGGAGTGTGAAATTAGGGTTGGCATTTGTACCGGCGGAATGATCTCGCGAATTATTTTCCGGGAGCCAGTAGGTTTCGCACATCAATATGCGATGATATGACTTCTACGGCAACAGGTATAAAAAACCACCAGTTTGTGGGTACATTGCTGTCCAAAAAACGTTAAAAGCCCTAGGCTTCAAGAAATCGTTTGCGGGGAGACATTTGCCCGACGAGGACGATTATTTGCTAGTGTCCTTCATGCGCTCGCTGTTAAAGTGCAGGCTGAACTTGTGCTTTTGTTCTCGTACAATTTCCACTGATATTATATCACAACTAAAGCTTCGCAGGACTCATTTCTTTTGTAGAGACTCGGTCTTAATTGTTTCATTCCCTAAAAGTGAGAGTTTCCGTTGCACAGAGAGAACAAGCTTGAATAAGGTGTAGAAAGTAGAAATTCAAATTTTTCATGAGGGAATGGGAACATTTATTTTTTAGACGTGGATTTTTCTGATTTTCGTGTATAATTTACATTACTAGTAAAAAGGGGTAAATTGAAATTAAATCCTTACTAATTTATCATTTTTCCGAGCTTTTGCTGTGGTTATCCCTCTTGAGTTATAGGATAGGTAATAATCAAGGTAAGGTTAGTTAGGTTTGTCTATCATATGCTTTGCGGACTGGCATCCTCAAGGTGACACTCTTAGGCCACCTCTCCTTTAGCTAAGCGTTCTGGACTTCTATCTTTCGTACCCACCTTGTTTTTTTCATTTATATGCCTCCTTGCGAAATTTTTCCTAATCTTTTGTTCCTTTTCCTTCCTAACTTGCTGTTTTTCTGCTCGGGCATTCCTGACTGGAAACACACCTGTGCATAGATTCCGCGTTTTCTAGAACTCATTCTAAATGTTCTTTCATTTTTGCATTTTTTGGATCACAGTTAATGTACTTAGGGAGCTTTAAACTCATTAATTATCTAATCTACGCTGTGCTTTTCAAGCATTTGCACTGCTTTATTATTTTAATTTTTTAATCTGCTGCTAAATTTCTAGGTGCAAGATGACACCGGTGTCCCTGCCTTCGACTTCGACGGAGTCCTTGCGCCTTCACTGCTTGCGCATGAATGCTTGAGCTTGGGAAAATTCAGTTGTACAACTAATGACCCGATTTTGTCTGATGAAGCTTACTCCGATGAAAACGACGTCGCCCATCAGAAGGCTTTTTGCTCTGACCAGTTTTGGAAGCTCGTGCGCGTGTACGAAGATGAAGGCGAGAGACAGACGTTAGTGACTCGTAATGGAGATATGTAATATGATTGAGCATCCAAAGCGTGTAAATGCCCTCAGAGTCAAACGGGCGTGCGGTGCAGCTTCTGTATCGAATTTTGTCGCGCAGGCATTGGATTTCGTTTTCCAAACTTTGATGAATTATTTGATCTCCTGTGCTTTTGTTACAAAAAGATACCTTAACTAAAGAACGCATACAGATTGAGCCATCTGTGAGGATTTATGAGCGGAAATCTGACGATCGAAGTTCATTATAAAGAAAGTTTATAATGTTCGTTTTAATAAGTTCCATTTGGAACATAATCAGGCAGCCAGGTTTGGATGTAAAATATATTTTAAGAAAGACCGCTCAGGAAAATCGGAGTGCCAGCCAAGAGTCGAAGATGCGAGTAGGGCGGTCAGAAAGGACTTGCTAGATTTAAATACGGCAATTAATGAAGACTCGCTAGATCTAAGTGCGGCGATCGCGGAAGACTTGAAAAATCTAAGAACGGTGATCACTGAAAACTTGCGCTATCCAAATACGGCGATCGCTGGAGACTTGCATTATCTAAATACGGCGATCACAGAAGAATTAAAATCATCTAGAACTGTTCCCAACAAATGACTTTCCAGTAATACGAGTACGTTCAGATACTTCAGAGGTTCAGGAAGCCGCCAATGGGAGAAGTTTTGGCACGGATCGCAGTGTCTGATAGCTGCCCACACCAAGTATTCAAGGCAACTATGACCAATAAAAATTGCGCAGCACCTATCTTGATAGTAGACGGGTGGCGTGAACCGCTGCTTCTAAGGACAATTATTTCCTTCGAGTTGTTAAGTTTGGGTTGTTCAAGCGCCGTTTGTTCTCATTATTCTCTGGCACTTATCAAAGAAATATTTTCAATGTGTTGGGAACGTTGTATTGCATTTCCGTTATTCAGTTGGCTCATTTGAAATTGCGCTGGCACTCTTTTGTTGCAGGGACCAATGATTTTTAAATTTGAATAGTCGCTGGTTGGCCCTGTGTTGTTCGGTTTTCGCTGCGAATATTTTAACGTACGTTGTATTTTATTGGTTAAGGATACCTGATCTTGTTGTAAATGTATTTTAAATGATATGATGAGTGATTATCCTTAATTCTTCTCTCAAGTGTACATATGTGCAGGAAGTGGGTGAGAAATTTGTTTTGCTTGAGTTTTTAAAACATGAGGTTCAAATGGGAAGCTTTTGCTTCCGAATATAGGTTTTGAAATCCACTCGCCAATCAGGTGCTGAATGGTGAAATTCAGACTCTTTATGTTTTCAAGTAGATATGCTTTGCATCTATTTGATGCATCACCCTCATCACCATCCCGCAGTACGTGTTTATCGTCGGATGGAAACGAGCAATACTCTTGTAGGTAGAAATCATCGAATGGATACAAAAAATAATCCTGTTTGAAACCATCGGATGGAGACGGCATATACTTTTGAGGGTGGAAATCATCTGAGAATGACGCAAACTACTCTTGTATTAAGAAACACCACCCGTTCAAGAAGCACGAGATCATTTGATTCTGTTGTTGAAATTTCCCCGTTTTTCAATTTTTGTCTCTCGTTTCCCGTCTCTGTGCCGACCAAGCTACCGCATTGCGGTGCCCAGCAGTGGGCCATGCCAGCACCATTCTGCACGAGGGAATTCAACGCTTTTTCTTTCGCATTAAGTTTCACTGCGTCCTGTTTGCTCCCTGTCGTTCTTAGATATCTAAGGACGTAGGAAAACGTGGGAAGTACGTGGCGTCGGAAAGCATGCTTGCAGTGCATCGTGACACAAGTGGTAGCCTGGTGGCCATCCAGGCAGGAGGTCCCTAGCTTGATGCCGGACCGTGCGCTTTCCTTGTGAAACAATATATATCAAACTTGGCGTTCCTAAAAGGTGGCCCCCTCAGGGGGCATAGGATGGGTCTTAGGTAATAAGGAGCTTGAAACTGACAATCGAGTGATCTAATCTTCGGCGATAGTCTGTTTTGAGCGAAGTTCGGTCGTTGACATCGGAGTGAACTTTCTATAACGATTAACTCTGTAAATAACCAAAGAGTGGGCACGTAATCGTCAGATGACGTGATGTGTCATGTAGTTGGCTGCCGGAGAATAAAAAGAACGGTGTGCTTAAACTATCATCATGCGAGTATCAGGGCAGAAATTCTATTATTAACATCTAGTTCGATCAACCCCAGGAGTGACTGCCGTGAGTTGGCACCCTGCCTGCAAGATATTTTTCCTGACTCGTACTCGTCACCCTCACTGAAAGTATGTCGGACAGGCATATTAACTTGTGCTAGTTTGATGGAACCAGGGCCAGCCTTTCTTGCTCAAGATCAATGGTATTGGCATGACCGTTTCGTCCTTGCACTAGAGGCAGTTTATTAGACGACTGGGCCCGTTATGAGACACTGAACAGCTCCTTCGTCCATCGACTCGAAAATAAGCTCGTCTTATCGAAGAATTATTTAACCAGTCTTCCAGACTTGGCATAAAGTGTATCTAATAGGCTCAATGAAATTGAGAGTGACTGCTCCAACTTGTGAATGAAGAAAGAAGCACGAATGAATTACACTTCACTTAGCAAGCGTCCTCAAATCTTGAAGTAAATGCAGGATAGTTGAATGTTGCTGCAGTTCAGAGATAGACTTCCGTTAACCTTAAAGTAAGTTTCACGCAGAAGTGGGTTGATATTGCTCTGGTTAGTTGAATACTGATCCGAGAATGAACCTAGTAGTTTTATTCGCTGATCAACATTTAAAGAAAAATGTTTCTATTCTCAAACGATGACCTTCAAATTCCTGTTTTAATTTCTTCTATTTTGGATCGTTTCTCTTCTTGCATATTAAAATTAAGTTCTAAAAGTTATGGGAGAAAATGGTTTTATGAACACACGCTAACATTGCTCGATAAAAGACAATTACGGAACGGACTGGTAAAGGAAGACAGCAACTGTAGAAGAGACTTGTGCCAAATGAAGCTGAAACAAGCAATTAATGTCGTAGAGCTAAGAAGCTGAAAATTTTGACTTCGAGACCGTTTATTAATTTCTGTAGTAATGGTGATCGCGTCGAAAGTTATTCCCAAAGGCTCCTCAAAAACCCAATCGTAAACGCTCCACATATGATGCGTACATTTATATTATCGAACACTAATAGTAATCGTACTCAATCGGATCTGAAAATGGGTCTTTATTATGACAGTCGATGGCCTTCACCTCTTTCAGAGTTAGGAAATAACATTCGATATTAGAGAATAATACCATGTTATATAATACAATTGGAAATGGAAACAAGATAGAGCAGTTTCCTCATCGCACTTATTAATAATTTCAGTGAAATTTCTTTAACGGCTGTATCTAATCATTTCAAAAAGACTAGGTAGCAATATATTGCTGCCTCGCGCTGCTCAAGTACATGAAGAGTCTGAATAAAGTGCTCAGATGAAGCCGATGCAGTTAAGATCCAAGCGTTTAGCATTCAGTACATCCTTGAATTCAAAATTCATTTCACCTCCCGCATTTGAACAGTTAGTTCAGAGTCAGGTGGCTTGCGTGTTATTCATACCTGAAAACATAAGTTTTTCTGAAGAATTCGTTAAAACACAAGTTCTTTTAATATTTAAGTAGGAAAGAACTTGACAAGGGGAGGTCAAAGTTTCCAGGGTTAACCCTCTTCACGCTCCCTACTGTAATGCACGAAGGAGAAGGTTCAGGATCAGCAGGAAACTGCCTTTGTATCGCGCGACTTTGACCAGAGGTCATGCTAGAACACAGTCCACAGTTTGGACGTTGTGCTACTGACTTGAAATCTATTTTGGATGTCTGGAACCTTGCACAAACTTGATAACATTTAGTAGGATCAACACTAGACAGAAGAAATGATCGTATCACGCATTTCACCTCTTCTTTGGAAGCATATACTAATACACTACTAACCTTATTTCAATTACTTAACATTTTTGTATTGCAATATTTAGTACACATGCTTGTCCATAAAGTTCCGTACATAGGAAAATGCTGAAAGTATACATTTTTATGCATTTGATACCCTAGAAGATGCTAATACGTGCTCATCAACTGTAGGGAACGCGTAAACATATACTTTCGGAATAATGACGATCGTGTAGAGCACACTATGTAAATTGTCCAACATAAATGTTTATTGTTCCATTGTATGTAAGCTTTAGGCCCACCCTGTGTAATTATAAGGGTATTATACTTGTAAAGGTTGCTGAATTATAGTTCAGCAACCTTCACAAGTCATGGTCTTTACTTTACATAATGTTAAAAATACTGAAGACAAATATACCTCCATTCACATCTTACGTTTATTGTGCGCGAGAACATTATTTCTAAATTACACCTTCAAAGTTGGGAAAAGTTGAATGATGCACGATGATGACTGCTGCTTTTATAATTTCAAGTTGAATATATCTGAGGTGAAGTGCTACTTGTATGAACAGACTAGCAAATGCTAAAAACTTCCTTAAACGTAAAGGCTGTTTACTTGATCTCCCGAATGCTAATTCTTAAGCGTTTCTTCAATGTGGAAATTGTTACGATGACCTCACTAACACTCGTCGCAGAACTGCTCGTTGAGGAATCTTGATAAATGTAGCTTCCTAAAGAACAAATTTTCATTAACTTAAAATGACTATACGAGTAGTAAAGTTTGGCCGAAGCTAACATAACTCGCATCGGCAAAGGTCTTCCTTCTGGAACAAAGATTTAGTTCCTATCTC
The DNA here is from genome assembly GCA_014899125.1 of Orchestia grillus. Lineage (NCBI taxonomy): Eukaryota > Metazoa > Arthropoda > Malacostraca > Amphipoda > Talitridae > Orchestia > Orchestia grillus. The sequence goes on along the minus strand of VOMN01077871.1, from coordinate 13,034 downwards.
CCCCTTCGTAGTGTTGCGCAGCCTCATTGTGATTTTATGCACTGACGACGCTACACGTTAGTCTTCGTTGCTGACAATGGTTGTCGGATTCTAAAGTGAAATTTTCTGTGACGTCGCCTGCTGTTCTCACCAAGAAAAGACTGCTACGGCTACTGTTTATTTTACTGAAGTGACCCATGATATTTGAAAGGTAAAAGTTGTTCAATATCTGGAAATTTTTAAGAAAAGTTATGGCGAGGGGCGAGTGGAGCGATGCAGGGCTGCAAATTAGGAAGGCTGGTGGTGAAGTCCACATCCTTCATCCCGTGCTCGACATCGGCGACAAATACACGGCAGCTACACGGACTGACCCTCAACAAGTCTACTACGATGACAGCGCCGGCCTGCTCTACTTGCTGGTGGAGGGCGTCCTGAAAGTCTTCAGGTGCGATGGTGAAGTCGTGCAGGCGGTTAGAAACGTGCCTTCCGTCTCCAGGTGAGTCCATCGTGACGAGTGCAGCTAGGTTAGTCTGGCCGGTTTTGTCTTGGATGTTCGTATGGCTTCACACGCGTTCCAACCACAGAGTATATATCTATATATATACTCTGTGGTTCCAACTGATATTCCAGTGTCCTCGGGAATGCGTGCTTACGATGTATTTCTTACGGATAAATGTAATGAGAATATATGTCCGAGGCACTTCAATCTCAATCTATTTCTTTTTGTTAATAGGACAAAATTTATCAAGAACGAGAAACATGTAAGGAAAATGAAACTTAAACTAAGGCGCTCATAAGATCATAGATTCGATAGGAAACAAACTTGGGATAACTTTCCGTAATAAATCAGTATACGAAGGTAATACCAGAAATCGGTAATATATTCCGCAAGGGGGCCATCGTCATCTCGTTGATGTAAAATGTATGCTCTTTTTCAATGCAAACCGTAGCCATCCTCGTACCTTTAGGTAACATGTTTTCACACGCAACGAGCATAATGTATAGCTTGGTTCGTTTGCAGAAGATAGGTTTGTTACTCATTTCTAGTCATTATTAACGGCTGCTCTGTCATCTCACTGCCGTTTGTGCTTAGCGATAATAAAAACAGATGAAATGCTCATTTTCTTTGGCACTTGTGGTGTAATTCCAGTTTTGTGCCAGGTGGAAACTTGCTAGAATAGTTATCACTAGAATGGTTGTCGCTGCGCTAGAATGGTTGCCGCTGCGCTAGAATGGTTACCGCTGCGCTAGAATGGTTACTGCCGTGCTAGAATGGTTACTGTCGTGCTAGAATGGTTACTGTCGTGCTAGAATGATTACTGTCGTGCTAGAATGGTTACTGTCGTGCTAGAATGGTTGCTGTCGTGCTAGAATGGTTGCTGTCGTGCTAGAATGGTTACTGTCGAGACACGGTTGTGCTAGAATGGTTACTGTCGTGCTAGAATGGTTACTGTCGTGCCAGAATGATTACTGTCGTGCTAGAATGGTTGCTGTCGTGCCAGAATGGTTGCTGTCGTGCCAGAATGGTTGCTGACGTGCCAGAATGGTTGCTGTCGTGCCAGAATGGTTGCTGTCGTGCCAGAATGGTTACTGTCGTACCTGAATGGTTACTGTCGTACCTGAATGGTTACTGTCATGCTAGAATGGTTACTGTCGTGCTAGAATGGTTAGCGCCGCACTAGAATGGTTACCAATAGTTATAACTGAGCTGTTTTTACTTTGAGTTCGTTCAGTACAAGCACTCGTTTACATGCGAGCACTGTTCAATACAAGAACTGAAGTATCTGCTAGTTTCTCATACCAAAATTGTATCAGTGATTCAAACTGTCCGGCAAAAAATGAAATTTGAATTTAGATGAAAAGTATTCTCACGGTGTTCGAAGAGCGTTCTCTCCGTTCTTTGTTAAAAAAACTCTGTTGTTCATTTTCATCTGTCATACAAATAATTAAATCGATTCACAACATTAATTTTGCTGAACTTTTTTATCAAGGTCTAAGTTTCTGGATTTTCTCTTTAATTACCTTTGTGCAGTTCATTTTCGATCCAGGCTCTATTTTCACCTCCTGAAGTTTCAACTGCTTCTCCTTTGAAAGCAGTCCCAACACCTCTGCCGCTCAGGCTCGTCAGGCCAAAGGAAATCCTGGCATAGCAGTGCAGTCTCGTCAACACAGACCCATCAAACGACCATCATCACACGCTTTGAATCTGATGCGTAGATTTTTCTGTCGATTGAATTCTCCTTTTGTCTGCTTGACATTCGAATTTCATTCTCGCTATGATGTATTTTGAAAAATTGCAGCCGATTTCTGATGCATTCTCCCTGTTCACTCATTCTGCGGATAGTGCGGTTAAACGATAAATGTGTTGCTGATATCCGTATTTCTAAATGGGCATGTGCCCGAAGTCCCCTCAGGCGGCATAAAATGAGCCTTGTGCAATAGAGTTAAGTTTGCTTGCTTTGTCGGTCCTATACTTAGGGGACTGGCATGCCCACAGGGGCACTGTTAGACCGCAGCTATAGCTAGGCCTGTGGGACTACTATCTTTCATGCCCACTTGTTTTTTTTTCTGTTTCAAGGCCTTCCTCTCCGATTGTTATATTTTCTTCCTCTTTTTTCTCAACTTGCTGTTTCTATGCGTCATGAATCTTGCGTGGAAACACATTTGTACTTAGATTCTACGATTTCTGAAATCTATACTAAATATTCCCTTTTTTCGCTCTCATGAAAACTCATTTTATGTGGCTAGGGAGCTTTAAACTGACTGATAATCTAATCTAATCTGTGTAGGGAGTTGTTAAGCGTTGATATAGAATTGTCGTTACCCACTATACTCGTACTTTATAATATTTGTTGAAACAAACTGAATTATCGATCATGATACTGATTCGAAGGAACTTTTAGAAGGAGTTATCGGCTTATAATGCGTGCACCGATGTTTTTGAATCACAGTGAATTTTAGGACTCAATAATTCTCAATCCACAAAAATATTTTTGGAAAAGTGAGATTATCGACTCAAAGATTACTACCAAAAGTCAAGTGAAAGCGTGAAAATCTCCAACAACAAACTCTCTAACTGCTTCATGGCTCACCACTACCGTGTTAGGCTTACAGCTGAGAAGTCAGGGTTCGACTCCCGGCTGGAGCAACCTGACTATCACGGAATCACGGAGTGCTTCCCTTTGAATACGAATCTCAAATTTCCCATTTGTAACATCACGCACGTGTCACTAGTTATAAGGCATCGAAAATAAAACGATGTACTGAATGTCAACTGTGTTGGGATTCATAAAGCTTCTATGTATAAGTTTAACACAGAAATGTTGGCCCCTTAGTCTAGAAAACGTGAGCCCCATGCGAATATTGTCAATTCGTTCCTAAAATAACACCCTGCAACGAAGTTAATACTTTTCAATCACTCGCGAATCTAACAGGTTACAAGACTTCGGCTTCTGAAAGAGAATTTATGTTCCTCTAGTAACCGCGAAGTTGAAGGAAGGAAACTTCTCATTTTTTCCGTACGTAGGCAGAGGCTCAAATATATTTTTCTTCCAGTTTCATAGTGAACAGAGACGATGCTTCCAGCTTGGTCGTACGAAGGATCTGGAAGAAAAAGCTCCAAAAAACTTTGGTCCACATCAACGTCTTCCAAGAGTCGAAAAATTTCTGCTTCGAGTTACATGGTAATTATTTGTGGTTCATTTTGCGTCCTGAGTCATTTCTTCTTCTTACCATACGGAAACGAGGAACTATATCTAGCCTAGTCCATTTACAGGGAAGGCAATGGAAGTAAGGATCTTAATCTCGGCAGCTCTATAACCCATTAAGATTTTGGGTGCTGGTCCACCCAGCTGAGTTATGGTTATATGCTGACGTATCCAAGTTGCAAGAAATACATTCAAAAATGAGTTTCCTGATTTTTAAAACACTTCTAAACATCAATTTTGTACATAACCCAACTGAGGTTAGCCTGCGGTATGAGCGCTAAGTTTTGTCCATATTTGGAATTTCTATACACTGTTGAACGTCAAACGATTAACTGCGAATAAAGTTCTTAATTTTATATTTTTACTGATGCAATTATGCGTATACACCTCATTTATAACACCAGCCGGAAATGACGTTTATAGTTCATTTATGGCGAAGTATCATAATAACGCAATACTAAAAACTCCACCAGTTGGAAGTGACGTCTATAGTTCATTTATGGCGAAGTCTCCTAATAACGCAATACTAACAACACCAGTTGGAAGTGACGCCTCCTTCAAAGTTTTCAACGATGAGCTCCTTCTCGCGGCCCAAGCGAAGGAGCTCTGCTTGTGGAAAAGGAAAACTCGTCAAGTGGAGCACGCAGTCTTCGAAAAGGACGTCCTCTTCGTGGGGCTGGTGGACGACGTCCGCATCCTCGTGTCGCTCGTTCGCAGCAGTGAAATTTGTATCCTTTACCGTGCATTTATACTTATCCTTGACACTTTAGCCGCAATTCTCCACGCAGGTAAACTTTTAATTCAACAAATATCTCGGTTGTGAATTCAAAAAAGGGTTTCGTTTTACAAATTTGGTTGTCATATCAACTTTCCTTCTAATCTAATTCAGCAGATACTAGAAATAAACGTAAATTTTATGGAAACTTAAAAATTTGTACTCAAAATTGTTACTGCTTTGCATAAGTTCAATTAGATGAACGCGTGTACATCATCGTGGATGGCGGACGATGCAGTAAAAGTGCTATAGTAACACCTGTTGACGAGAAAATAGCTTTTGCCTCTAAATGTATGTCGTCAACTCCTTATTTTAGACAAAGGAATTGCTGAAAACGAATTTGATTGCTAGTACTTCAATTCATAAACCATAAATAAAAACGACCAAACTTGTACCAGATAGAGGTCTGCAGATGTCAAATTCTTGGTTCAGTTACAGCAATATTTCGAAACTCCTTAGAAAGAGGCATAATACCAATGTACTCCATCAAATCTCTATTGTTCACCAAATTGAGTGTTTGAGACGAGTTTTATCTGTCGAGAAATATGTTGCTTTTTCTTCCATAGATTTTTAAACGTCCTCATAATTAACTTCCTTGACAGTCTGTTCAGTAATATTGGACCGTAATCTCCACTTGGTGTCGACAATTTCCATTTCCTTTCCGTTTGCGGTGAAGGACATCGTTCCCGTCAGCCTCGTTGGGGACCAATTTTTCTTCATGGTAAGTAGTCAAGTTCTAGAATTGAAACAATGAAATTGATTGCCCTTGAACAGGGATCGGTAATTTTATTATTTTGCTTTTTAACACGTTGACTGCCAGCTACGAGTTATCTCGTAGTTGGCAGTTAATACAACTTTGCTAGGTACGAGTACGCTCGTAGTAGATTTATTTAACTGAAACACGCTTAAAATGGACGGGCGTCTGGAACTAACATTATCCCTCTGAATTGAAATACATTACAACGTGAAAGTTTAGCGCAAAGGGAAAACATGAATGCAAAGAAATGTCTATCAAAAGATAACTGAAAAATATCTTAGTATTATAGCTAACAATTGTAAACAAGTTTTATTCCTTCTCTGCCTAATTTGAAATAAGTAAAAAATATACCTATCTGAAAAATGGATAAAATGTCAAATCATTCTTTATGGAATGCCTTGAGTCATTTTTATCTACGTATTAAACTGTTTTATCTGGGTACGCAGCACAAGCGTACCTATTTTTTTTAAATTCCTTTCGTGCACTCTCCCTACATAGCTTGGAAGTATGTATTTTTACATGTATTACATTCCTGTGCAGTATCACACACAATATTTCACCTTTCTGATTTAAGAAAGTGAATAAAATCCTTTCGACAAATAGAATCAGGTAATCTCACTAACCCGTGGCGGGAAACGTGATGATGGAGGTTCCGCAGCCCGACTCGTTGCCTGCTCTGGGGCATAGGATTGGCAACAGGATTAGGTTAGTTAATTTGCCTGTCGTGAGATGGCGGAACATATGATTTTCAATTCTTATGATACCTTTTTATTTAGGGTAATTCTGGCATGAAATAATGTTATTTTCAGTATGCCTTATACGGACAGCCTTATTTGATAGTCTCGCTTTAAGTTTGGGAATACGGATCCGAGAATTTCCTCCTATCTAAATCCTCAAGAGCCTGGCAGAGAGACGGTTGGACGGAAGGACCAACCAACCAAGCCAGGACCAACCAAGGGTCATTATATAGTAGGATTGTTAGGCTGAAAGTGTTACTTACTTAAATTTAAGGTGTGGCAGCAGCATTTACTGTAATTCATCTAGCAGAAATAGTTCAATTATTAGGGCAAGTTACTCATGTAGTTACTATTACCTCATGAGTAAGTCGTTTTAACGTGAATAAATACGTTCTTTTGCTTCTGACTTGCTTGTTCTACAAAGAAAATTTTCCTTCGTCCAAAAAACTGTCAATTGAGTTTTGAGCGCCTGTTAAATGCAGGTCATTTTTCCCCTTCTCTTTATAGTTTGAGGCCAATCGATCGTGACAACGTTTCACCATCGTGACAACGCTTACACGCGCTTATTGTGTTATTTAAGGGAATTACACGAGCATTCTATCGTTGTTTTTTTGGATGATTCTTCATTAGACTGGATAATGTATCAATGGGCTTCTCAGGGAGAAGTAGTATACTAATCACTCAAACTTTCCGTCGATCATACAGTGGAAGTTGTCTATCTACTTTAAATGCAGTAATAAGAATAATATTTCAGTCATCAGGTTCTACAGGCTTAATAAACTGGTTATTAAATGCCAAAATATCATATCGCTCCTCATTTTTCAGGGTGGCGAGTCTCTCGGGAAAATTTCAATTGTGGATAACATGGATGAGAGTGAGTAATGTTAGCTTTGAAAACCACCAAAGGCGCTAATATAATATTCAAGGAACCTAATCAGTTTCTTTACGAACTTAATGAGTTCACAGGCCTAAGGCTATCGACCCTTTAATGAACGTTGCCCTGTTTTCTGAACGCTATCTACGAAAGACCGTCGGGTACAAATTTATTTGTTTTGATGTCACGCTCAGTGCCCGTCAGACCATTTGAGCTCATCGAGGTCACGTCCATCTCCGCGGGGAAGAGGGAAATGCCATATATTTTAAGAAAAAATGTAGCATATCCCGTCAATTTTGACCGGTCGTGCGATGAATAGATAATATAGATAATAATACTGAACATGAGTAGTTGGTCATGTCAATAGATGTTTTATTGACTGTAGCGACTCCACACCTTGTAAATGAAAACGCGTATTTTTTGTCATGGTATTTACTACCCCATGACTGCGATCTGGAATGGAGAAAAGCATTTAATTTAGTTCCTCGTAATATTTCTCCAAATTTCATTCATGGTACTAATGACCAACTAGCGAGTAGTTTCTTTGAGAATTTGGGAAAATTCAACAATATACTCCATGCATGAAGGCTCGAGTGACTGGATTGTGCTCGATGAGCCGCGGTCGATTTTGGACGCGCTAGTTCGGTGCCGAGTTTATAGTCGACCATGGACGCCAGTTCAAAGAGCTCTCACCCGATTGGGGGGACGTGTGCGCGTCAAAATAATTTTTCACCAAAAGTCAGGGTCTGTCTCTCTGCATTCTATAAATTTCCAAATTATTACCTAGCTTTGATGGCTAAGTACTTGACGCACTCCAGTAGATTTTTCATGCAGTTGCAAGTACAATTAGTGCTCCAGCCAACGGACTCGATCTAAGCAAAGCTATCTTATTTTCCTTATGCTAGCTAAATTTTACGTTACATAACCGTAAGTGAACTATTATAACAAGCGCTTAAACAACTAATGAGAATTTTCTCTGATTCTCTGTTCATTTTCTTACTCGTATGACGAGTGGTTACTGAAAGTTCATTCTGTATCGTGAGCTGGAAGGGGTTCAAGAATAGCGTGACGAAGCAGTGAATAGAGTGCACTTTTCTCTTCATTCATAGCATTGTGCTGGAAATATGGTATTCATATATTTACAGGGATTCGAAGCATTTTGACACGTTTTCCCTACGACATCCGAAGACTTTAAGTCATGGATGACGATACTTGTTTCTGCCCCGGAAAGCCGGGTGAAGTCACGCTCCGGTGGTGTTCCCTCAAACTAAGGGTTGTCAGAAGGCCACAACATATATATTTATCATATATCTGGGGGAAGTTGTTGGTATATTTTCATCGACTTTGATACATTATTCATGGAAAGAAAGCTAGCCTGCTAATATCGATCAAACTGCAAGTATGGAAGTATTGGTCTGACTCGTAGAAAGCGATGCTTGCTCACCCCTAACTTACAGACACGCATCTAAATAATAATAATAGTCTAAAATGAATAATTGCTCAGTCCAACTGGTGTTTTGTATTTTTCCTTCTCATTCATTCAAGGGAGAAACGTGACCGCCTCAGTCGTTCCACCGGCCATAATGGGGAAATTGTCGTCGTCCGCTTCCAACATAATGTCGTCTACTTCTCGCGATAAAAGGCTCGTGTTCACACTTCTTACTTCTGAAGGTGCGGACGGATCTTCGGGCATGCTGAGTTTTGGATCGGTACCAATCTCGACCGTAATTTTAACATCGATGAGGTTATGATAGACCGTCATGTTCCTAATGGGTATTAAGCAATTTTGGAAACAAGACGAGCGATAGCTGAATCACACTTTGATGTCATAGAGCATTAATTTTGTAGTTAAGAAGTTCAGCCTTTTTTTGTTTAGGTTATTGCTAGTTAAATATTTTTAACACTAGAGAATTTCTTGCCTCACAGGACAGAAGCAGGCAATATTTCTTTTGCTGAAGCCTACACTTCGGGAATTCGCCTTCACTTTCGAGTGGAACGACGAGTTTTTGATCGTGGACGGACCTCCAGAGCGCAACTCCTTCAACTACCTCCTCTTCAACGGCAGACATCTTTGCAGAGTGGAAGCCAAGGTATTTTAGGTCCTGATAATTTTTTCCTCGGAAACCTGACCAGAAAGTCACACATTCTCAAGAGCATTTTTTGAAGAAACTTGTCTTATTTTGCAAAATCATGAGTGCTATATCGGAATAGGGATGTAATATTGTTCCATAGCCATGCTATTGAGCATTGAGCTCAAAACCATGCGAAACTTATCAGAACTTTTTTTATTAGTCGATGACGTTGTTAAACTCTGACTGCCAGTGAAATTATGGAAGTATTCTCATAAGGAAATCGGTGTATTTTTTCCACACACAAAACTGGCTTTTTTTCTCTTCAAAAGAAGTCAGAGTTAGTATTAAAATTTCATAATTTTGAGCAATATCAACTCGGTAGCGATCAGCACTAGCTTCAGACTTCAAATTGGACATCCGTGCAAGGGTCAAAACGAACTTTGGTCTGACAAATAAATATTCCCTCATGCTCAAAGATTTCGAACGATTGTTCCCTCGCTATGTGTTAAACATTAAAGTTAGTGACAAAGCTGCTTGTTGCGACATCATTTTTAATATCTGTGTATGTTCTTGTGAGGTCTCTTATTGCTTCATTCAACATGGATAGGCATTGAATGACTCATTGGATTGTTACTGGGGAACCTAACACAGGGTGTAAAGAGAAGTGCATGATTGCTTGCTTTCCTGTTTACAAAATAACATTTACAGGTATCACAGTAATTTCAGCACGTTTACAACTCTAAAATTCATTACCGTCAACTAGTTTCTAAAAAGTTTAGGTTATCGAGAAAAAACTTCAAGTATTAATGGGCTACTGTGAAATGTATTTATGATTTAAGAATGTCATTCGAAATTGCTACATCATCGAGCAAATTGTTTTCAGTGTGAATTAATGTTTACATTTTTAACCTTCATTCATGCGGGGCACTGCGGTGAGCTGGATGCAGGCAAACAATATCAGCCCTATGGAGGTGAAAAGGAAAATGAATGAGGCCTTGAAGGACGAAGATATTGAAGCTTGCATGGAACTTCTGGTGCACGCAACTTACGGTGAGGATAGAACTTTACGAAATAAGCTCCTCGGGCTAAAACTTAGTCGCCTACCTCTTTAGATAGAGGAGGAGGAGGATGGTCTGCCGTGTTCTGGGGCTGTTTCAACTACACAGAAGAGGGTCCTTCAGTTGAGGCATCTGTCAAACTACGCCATTGTGGCTACATTGAGCTGCTCGGTCCCCAAGTTTTGCCATTTGCACAGTATCTGCATGAAGGAAAATCTGTTGCTTTGCTTCACTTTCAGGATAAAAACTGGATAGGGCATCGGGCTTGAACAGTAATTAATTGGCTCTAGTCATTCAGGATATGTCAGGCATTTAGATTGGCCAGCTAAGTCCCCAGACATAAGCCCACTAGAAAATTTGTGGGACCACATAGAACGAAAAGTTCGAGAAAGGGAATGTATTCCACGAAAGACGGCCACTATACGAGGTAAGTCGAATGCAAGAGCGATTTAAAATTGACCTGGTGTATATTGGGACAGTTCTAGACTCGATACCGCACTGAATTGCAGCCATTATACATATGTGTTCGTGGAGATCCTGCACCATATTAATAGTGTCTAATTCTTTGCAGACTAATTCTTTGTCTGCTGAGTTTATTCAGTTACGAAATCGTATGAGCTAAAATGCTCGCAGTTTGGAAATTACTGAAATTCAAATGTATGCAGTAGTGTCGGATTCATTTCCAGTGTACAGCAGCTTCGTACTTGACTTACCCGTAGTCACCGAAATTCATTGATTTATGTCTGATTAAATGAAAGATTGTCGAATTCATGTTTATTCTAGGGCTACTAATCTTCATTCAACGTGAGAGCATTTTGCTCATCATATTAGCGCGTTGCTCCTAAGACCAACAACATGCTGACCATAATTCTCAACCGTTTTCAGTCATGGAGTACTCCTGCCACGACGAAAACGCAGCCGAAAATTTTCTTTTAATACACGAAAACGGAAATCAGTTTCTGGAGTTGGTTTCCAACGTGAAGAAGATTTTTAAAAACTGGAGGTTGTCGCCGGCTGTCTGTGGCTCTTCAGTGGAGCAAGTTTACACGGTACTAGAAAAGTCCTTCACCGGTGGCTATACTCTCACTGTATTCACCAAAGGAATAATGAAAGGAAAAAATACACTGCTGAAGAAACGGTACCAGTCTGATATGCTGAGACTGTTCGTCGCCAACTTCGAAGACCTCAGCTCGAGGTTTATAACGAAACTAGAATTGTTCAGTAATATCATCAGGCGCAGCGGGCATCTTGACAACAGGAAAACCTTGCAGTTGATCGAGCGTCTCAAAGACTGCCGGAAGCAAGCAAGGAAGTTCTACTTGTTCAAAGAAACGAGCCTTTATGGAAGAAGCTCCACACGCCATGATGGTTCAGTATTGGAAGAAAAATATGATCCGCTGGATTTCAAAGCGTCTGGTTTGTTTATGTTTCAGGTTCTGAAAGAATGGCACCCCGCTACGATTCGCTGTAAAATAGACGCTGTATTAGCTTTCCTTCAAAGTCTCCAGAATCATTTTTCAGGTCATTCGCTGGAAAACATCATTCTAAAAGCTGATGAAGTAGGAAAAAGATTCAAGTCGGAGATAAATGAAATATTTCTCCGCAGTAAAAATGTGTTCGTCGTTTGCGTAACTCGAGAATTGCTTTGCCGTTGGGGAGACATCGACGCGGTCGCAAACAAAACCTTCGTACTTTTCTTCACTGCTTACACGGAAATTGAACGCAAAGCTTGTTTGCCCAATCAGAGGTGAGAACTTTCACTGTTAATTATCTTTCAGAAATAAGCCATGTCTTTCCGTAGAGGGGAAGCGGATTAGAGAAAAGCATGAGGACGTTTGTTTTGGTTAAACTGTTGCCAGAAGCAGCTGTACAATCTTGTAGGGAAAACACACTCTATTTCGTCATGCCAAAAGTGTCCTTGTTGAACCTTTAGATATGTCGGTACTCCGTTTAGGAATCTTCAGTGATTCAGAGCAAAATCAACAACGTTCATCATTGCCCCGTGAACTATGCTGTGGAAGCAAGCCATGCGTTTTGCTGATGTTGGCCCTAACTGTACTGATGTTGGCCCTAACTGTACTGGTGTTGGCATTAACTGTACTGGTGTTGGNTGTTGGCCCTAAGTGTACTGATGTTGGCCCTAACTGTACTGATGTTGGCCCTAACTGTTCAGTAACGTCCAAAATTGGTGAAGAAAATTTAAAATATTCAAGATCTAAAACGCTAAATAATTTTTTCTCAAATTAAAATGAATGTACGTTTAAGCATGGTAATCTTTGTTGTAACTTCGCAGGTGAATTAAAACAACAGTATAATGTGAAAGTCAATTAGCAGTGTCCTCATTTTGGAGTGTCATAAATGAAGAAACAAATGAATTTTTTAGTGATGAATTTTCAATATTCGGCTCACGACTTTTTTAGAAATCCACAAATTTGTTCCCCTCAAGGATTTTAGCCCTTAAATGCATGCATCTATCAAAAGGATAAATACAATATTTTGAGGGCAATTCTGCGTTATAATAAGCAAGTAAGCCCATTGGTCAAATTAGATTGAAATTTTTTCCATTATTAACTTAATTGCTAATTGTATCAAATATGATACAAGGCGAGACATATGGTTATTCCACCAAATGATAAGTTTGCATCAATATTGATACACGGTGCATTTAATGGTTGAATCCGAAATGTTACGTCATCAGTTTTTACAGCCATATTTACTTTAAACATTTTGCCTATGTGATAAATGCTACACTGTCGATAAACAACCCTTTTTATTTGTCTTATTCTTCTCGTGTCAAGAAGATGAATCATGCGAGTGCACCAGTATTATTTTCATCCACGTTTCTCAACTTTGGCATTTGTAAATAAGCAAATTGCTAATTCTTTTGTAATATTGTTTCAATTAACCTGAAAAATTACAGCAAAGTTTTCAGCTATCCGCTTACATTCAATGGAAATTATATGAAAATTAACCAATTATTTCAATGGGTTTCGAACCCAAAAGTTGTTTCCTTATTTTCGATGTTACTGTGGTCTGTCCTGGTGAGAATTTTTTCGAGTCATAGAAAGGTCTAAT
>VOMN01077865.1:0-15265 GCA_014899125.1 Orchestia grillus | reverse complement strand
CTGTGTGGTGTTGTGGGCAGGTGGGAGTGTGACCTGTGTGATGTTGTAGGCTGGTTTGGAACTACAAGGAAATCTTGATTGGAGAGCTGAAGTACTTAGACTCAAAATACTGGAGTTATCCGTCGAGCTTCTAGTATTAAATCAAAAGCCGTTGATGCATTGCTGACTCTGATGATTATTAAGAGCATGGCTGGATTAGAGCGATTAAGATCAGGTCACAGGCGGACTTACTGCACAGGCAAGAAATAACTGCGTATGTTCATGTAAAACTGAAATATCTTTTCGCTACCTTTTGCAGTCGCTCGCATTTTCACTCGCATCTAAATACACCAAATGCATGCGTTCTGACTTACGATATATAAAACAATTTATTTGCAAGAAATCAGCTTGAAAATTTCCTCGAATAGAGAGGCAAAAACAAGAATTCAATTTTTAAAGCAATGTAGAATATTTGACTTACGATATGTGAAATTTGACTTACGATATATGAAATAATTTATTTTTAAAAAATCAGCTCGAAAATTTCCTCGAATTGAGCAGCAAAAATAAGAATTCAATTAGTAAAACAATGTAGAATCAAAGCTGAAGACAAATACACGTAACCTTCTGGCTTATTGGCTTTAAAAATAACTAGCAATAGTGCAAGGAAAGCGTGAACTCGATTTATGCACGTGCTTAGGCAGATGTTGTGTGTTCCCTCGCATGAAACAATTGAGAACGAGAAAGAAAATAACAGAAGTAGTGCGGGCCTTGAGCTTTTGATTGATAGGCTTTCTTCTTGTCGACGTAAAACTGGATCAAAGTGAGTGATTTGGTGGTTAGCGAGTAAAGAAATAGATGAACACGGAAGACTGGAAGAAAAAAGAAAGAATGGGATTGAAGATCTAGAAAGAAGCTGAATAAAAAATATTATTGCTCTTTTAACTGTAAAAAATATTAAAACTCTGAGCTGAGAGAGCTTTTTCTGGTTGCATATGGTCTTGTTATAATCAAACACTCAGCACAGGCAAAGAAACTTTGAAAACCCTTTGGAAGCCGAAACAATCGCAATACAAACAAAAGAGCAACACAAGCCACGGTAATCATGAAAATGTATTCCTATTAAACCTAATATCAAACGTTACGGCTGCTGGATATCTTCAGTGACTGAGGAAATCTTTGGAAATACACAACTGAAATTAATTTAGCACATGCAATATAAAATTGCACAAGAAAACTATTAAAAAACGATATCACACAATTGGCATAGACAACAAAATGAAGGCAAATAAACAATTATGGTTCCACCAAAATAAAAGTAAGATGCAGGAAAGGCCTGAATAGAAGCTATATGTTTACTATTGCTAGGGGGAATGGGCTGAGGCTATTATTTAAAACAGGCTTAAGCTTGAAAATAAATCAAGATTCTAAAATTTGTCCATCTGTGGGGCATTTTACTTTCGATAGGATAGCAAATTGATTTACTAAAACCGGGCTATTGTATTCGTTAGGATGTTCACGGACAGTTGAAAATGGGGCTGAAGCATGTTCTAAATAATGGCCTCAGCTCATTCCCTTTAGCCATAGTAAACATATAGCCTCTCTTCATGTCTTTTCCTCATCTTACTTTATTTTGTAAGAACCTTAATTTCCTTTTTGCCATTAGTTTGTTGTCTTTACTAGTTATGTGGTATCGTTTTCTATATTTTTCTTATGTAATTCTATATTTCATCATATTGGTTTCAATTGTGTTTTTTTAGAGATTTTCTCTTCCACTGGAGATAGCCAAAGGCCAAAACGTGTGAAGTTAAGTTTTATAGACATATATTTTATGATTAACCCGGCTGTCTTGCTCTTTTATTCGTATAGGCAAAAAAACTTACTGGGTATTTCACAACTTAACTTTCAGAACACATATGCTTTCATAGCATGTGTTGCGTAAAATATTTAGATGTGGCTGCTGAAGTGAGCTTCCGCATCCAGTTTTGCAATACGAGTAATTTGGTGCTAGTAATTGCCTTTAAAAAAGAACAAAATTAGGGTGAAGAGCTAATGAAGCTTTTTCATTATTTTTACATCAAAGTAAATACTCAGATCTCTCGCTTCTTAATTTTTGTTTATAAAATGGAAGCGTTAAACTCAAGCCCCCCTTTGGAAATGGGTGGAAGTTTAGATCTACCAAACGTAGTCAAGCGTCGTAACGAATTTGACGTGAGCAATACAATACCTCATGCAGTTTAGCCGATTCATGGCCATGTGTAACGGTAAATATCTATTGTCTATTAAAATAAACCATTTTCATCCCTTGGAGCGCTGATCGGAAGGGGTCAAAGACGAGTTAGATCACCTGCGTCAAAGAGAGAGCACGCACTCCCAATAACACACCGTGGTTCTATCAACAGCGCGGACCCAGAAGCCGTACCAATGACGCACTTCAATCAAACATCACAGTCTGCAGAGGAATACTAATTTCGGAAAGGTTATCGAAGCGAGCGCGTAAGAAATACATCACTGCCAAAAAAATACCGATTGAAGAGGGAACTTTGCGCGTTTTATGGTCATCTTTTCCCAGTACGACGATGTCGACGGCAAAAGTCTGCTTCAAACAAGAAGACTACAAACAACGCAATTATCTATTCCAATAGTAGGTTTCTGAATGGGTACGTCAGAAACGAGGGGCAATGTAGCTTCGAACCCAAGATCGGTCATGACGAACGTGTGAAGTGATTGGAATTTATGTTTCAAATTCACTGACTTTAACTCAGGGTTGCTTGTTTTTCACAATCCTTTTTGAAGCGAGCTCCTGATTTTAATTGACGATTGCACTGAATTGTAATAGAGCTTTGATTGAATTTCAATTCTGAGCTAAATTTTAAGACACACACTTGCAAAACATTTATAGCAGAGAAAAATTCTATTCGTATAAGTGAAAAAGAACGTAGTTTTAAACTTTACATATATTCAAATAATTGTGACAAGATAGCAATACTCTTTAAATTGAACATAAAAATAGCAATTCAGCAGTATCTTTCGGAATCGCAGGACGTGTTTAAGGTCACAGGATGAGAGGATATGATGACATAATTATATGAGCCAATGGTTACAAAATAGCATGAAGTTACGTGCCACTATCCTGCAGTCATCGTGAAATTATTTTCAGGACAACTTCAATCCAATTTATCTGCTGTTGGAAATTTTGAATTGATCATTTAACAAGAAGAGGAAAATAAAATGGTCATCAACAAACACGGGCTTCCAAAGCAGGTCTTTCTTAGAAGCGATAATGGCGCTGAAAAATAGGGAAAAGCTCGCCTTTAGTATCAGTTGCAGCTCCAGGCGGGGTGAGGGCTCGCAGCCTGGATACGCGATACGTTGTCTCTGGCAAGGGAGAAATCCCGGAGGGACTCCTGGAAGCCATCGTTGGCAGATCCTTTTTTTTGCCACGGAAACAAAAAAGCTCGGGAAATAAGAGTAGCTTCCCATGTGCATGGCAACAGGTGAGGGTTTTGTGGATGTTGGCAATTCATTTCACTTTTTCGAAGTATGCGAGAAATTTCAACCGTGCGTATCATCCACGAACACTTCGCGAGAGAATCATGTCGAATCTATTTCGTAATTTCTTAGTAAATTCAGTTTGAAATGCATTGAAGATAACTCAATTGCGCATGTAAGAATGCACTTTTTTACTGTGGGCTGATGGATTTGTTCAACATTTGGGCCTAAGCTCCTCCGCCCGTACAAAGTTCGTGACTCCGTATGTTATGTGGCGCTGATGGACGTCCACATTTGATATGATCATAACTGAAAGCTGAGTACTATGAGAATTTATTTTCTGAGGGCAAAAAAATTAATCAACTCAAATTAACGCGTACAATTGAAAATTTCCCTTGATAATGCCGCACTAAGGCATATGACAAGTGTTGTAACCCCAACACGTTTTCTGCGGCGATGCTATTTTGGTGGGAGTAAAATGGCCCATCGGTGCATGGGTCGCATTACAGGAAGCGTGGTAATGCCTGAGGATCGCTAAAATGAAGTCTCAGCTCAGACCAGGCCCCGAAAGAGCAGCCCATAATGCTCGACACAAGCGCATTTGCCTAAGCCTGGCGTAGGCCCCGTTAGATTACAGAGTTTTATGAGACACCGAGACACCGTTCACGGTCCTTAAATCCTATTTGAGTTTAAATAAACACCGCAGCGCCTCGTAGTGAGCAGACGATGCGATGAGGAGAGTAATGCTTCCCAAAGACTCGTCACTGTCAAGTCCCTGTACGTAACGCATGATTGAAAGTCCGGACGGTGGGTGTATCCCATTCGTCTGAAGTTTCTGACGCGTGTGCTGATGTAGCTGAATGCATAGCATGAATTAATTCGAAGACCGTTTTGGAAAATAAACCTGAGCGTTAATTCCCAGTTCTATAATTTTTGTCACAGTTTACATGAAACTATGCAGAATCTTCTAAGACTAAGAAAAGAGTTACATTCTGCATTGCATTTTCATTCAAATGCATTCTTAGTTATCTCAGATAAACATTAGCATTTGGCAGTGAAATACTTTTCTTGTTTTAATTACTGTCACTAGTTAGTAATGAACTCACTTTCATTTGGAAAATTAGAAGGAATAATAGGCCAAAAACTTCAATTTCATTGTCGGCCATGATTAAATATTTTCTTTTAGTGGGTTCACGCACCAGCGAGTTTATTTCAGTTCTCACAAACTCAATGTTTATCCTTTGTTGGGAACGCGATCCATCTCGAAGATGGATGGCCACCAATTCTGACAGCAAGTAAAACCAACAATTTTTCTCAGCAAGCCCACAACCACCAGTGGAACGAATTCGAGTTGCCTCATGCCAACCGTGCTGTACAGGCATTGCAGAAACTCTGTACCCTTGGTCGCATTTGTTTGATCTCTGCGCATCATCGCACGCATGTTTCGTGTATTTTGAAGTCGCCAAACTTTTAGATTGACCCATCTCTATGTTTTGACGCTCAGCTTCAAACTGTAAAACATTGAACAAATTTTTCTTCAGCATCCTCCCACTTGAAAAGAAGCGCATGGAAAAGAAGCAGCCGGGGGGCCAGGAGTAAAAAGGGGACGTTTAGCCACCTGTTGGATATCCCCCTTTAAGGGAGCATCGCTCCTCAATAATTCGACGCTCCTTCGGCTTCTAATAACGAGGCCTCTGATGCCGCGGCTAAAGCGGTTAAGGAGTCTTCATTTTACCTGAATATGCAGTAAAAACTAAGTTAGAGGGTTATATATTAAACTCTTCCCTACAGGAGAGTGAATGGTTTGGTTGGAGGTGTTTTGGTTAATAATTATTGGGTAACGCTCTTGAAGGAATCATGGGACATTCATT
This sequence comes from Orchestia grillus, assembly GCA_014899125.1. Classification (NCBI taxonomy): domain Eukaryota; kingdom Metazoa; phylum Arthropoda; class Malacostraca; order Amphipoda; family Talitridae; genus Orchestia; species Orchestia grillus. The sequence goes on along the minus strand of VOMN01077865.1, from coordinate 9,923 downwards.
TAATTACGTTTTTCATTTTGAAATCCTAAAATTAATTCGTCCTTTCACGTGTGTTAACTTTTCATCGTATCACCGAGAGGCTTTACATATTAGTCTCGTTTTATTCGTTGAAAGAAAATGCTATTGCATTTACTGAAGTTATGTATTACTTGAAACAAACGGAGTGTTAGATGTATTTATTCATTTTTGAGTTTAAAAATAAAAACTTCATTTAGGTAAAGCAAGAGAGCTCACTACACAATTCATTTCTCAAATGAAATGATTTAGACAAGATTCTGTTGCAATGCTTCTAAATTTATTTTTTTGGTTGCCAGGTAAAAATCTTATTTCTGGGGCGTAAGAGTTTACATGAAAAGAAGTCCCCGGAAAAACTTACTGCGTTGGCTGACTGCACGTTGGGAAAATATGCTAAAAAAAGAAACGTCAAATGTGAGAAGGAAATGTTTCGCCGTTACGCAGCAACCGTTGATGTTATCCACGAGTCGAGCACAGTTCTCGGTGGATGACGGTTCAATTTTTTCTTTCTTCTTATCAGAAAAAAAATTATTCGTACTGGAAAAACAAGAGTGCTAATAAATTTTACCGGTCTTCATATTTTCACATGTAGCCATCAACGACGAAAAATATTGGCGGCACAATAAGCCTTGGATCAAGACTTCAAAAATTCTCACATGAATTTAAAATATAGCGTGAAAGCTTCTAAGCAAGTCCCACGCGAGGAAGTCTGAGGAGACACCGGCTGCGCACGACCACAGCATCACGACCAACGTAAGGGCCTCACAGCTGCAACAAACAGCTGCCACCGAGCACAAACAAGAGGATTTACTCACGTAACACAAGTCAGGAGTCAGGCTTGAGGTGGTCGCGAGACCTAAAACTGGGATTTGCCGTTTCCGCTCGTACATTCGTCTCGAGTTCAGCTCCTTTTTTGTGCGTCGGTTAGTTGGAGTATTTATTCAAAATTTTGTGTGAAAATTAATATATTCCATGTGAATTTTTCGTAATATTTTGAATGCTTTGAAGACGCATAATGTCATTAACGCTATATACTGAATAAATGCAAATAGAAATTGAAGCATGAAAATTTTTGCAACCATTAGTCTACGGATTTTCGTTCGAGTATTTAAGTATCTTGCTCGAAAGCATATATATACAGCTATGCCTGTATTTATGTACATTGAACTTGAGACTCGAGGGAAATGAGTGGATTAGCTAAGGAAATGCACTCATAGGCAATTATTATCAGTTAAGAAATGAGGTATAATAGTCCCTTATGATGATGGTTATATATCACTTATAGCGTCAGTTCTCGTAAAAAGCACAAGGAATGTTAAGAAATAAATCTACGGAGTTTAGTACGAGCATTTAAGTATTTAGTCTGTGAGGAATATTCGTATGTAAGCACATTGGATGCGATATTATAGAGGAAAAAAAATATTCAGAGAGCAAATGCTTGAACAATTTAGCTCATGTAGTAAAAATTTAGATAGAAACGTGGGAAGTTTGTTGCTTACAAAGTTAAATATGATGGAAAGTTAGATCCACCATCGAATGCAAGTGAGTAGAAGTGAGTGGTGGAGCAGGTGCAACTCCTTAAATTCACAATGCGTAGATTTCAGCTTTATTCATTTAAGTTTTATGAAATGATAATTATACGGCAACGTTGTTAAAACACAGGGAATTTTGAAAAACGAATCAGAAGCATATTAGGCAAACGGGCATTAATTCTACACGGGCTGTTGCGCTGAGTATTTTACACTCATGAAAATATGAATTTAGTGTACATTTGTCTCCTAATTCCGAACCAAGCTTTACAATTCTTTGCTTTGCTCTGTTGCTGAGGACAGGGCTCCGACATGTCTTTTTTTGATGATTGAAGATTTCTTTGTTGAATTTTTCATGCATGCACCGTGAAAGTATTGCCGGATTAGTTCCAAGAGATTTATTCCGAACTTTTATTCGAGTTTCTGGATAAGCTTCGTCATTTAAAAAATGTTTCGGGTAACTTGTTCCAGAAACTTTGATTTCATAGAAGCTTTAATTGCAAAAAGTTGCTGCAAGAAATATGTACGGAAGTAAGAAAGAAAGAAAACTTTTCAGCACTGAGGTCCACCGTTTTTATTGAGAGCTTCAAAATTACCTTTGAAGAGAGCGTGCGTAGGGGCTTATGAGGAAGGTATTTGCATCAGCAAATTTTATTAGCAAGAAACGTTTGTACCACGTTGATTACTTTGCGTAATTATTCATAAACGCAGATATATTTTAACACCACTCTACATCGGCGTACCAGCAGTCCTATGTATTCGTTCATAAACAATTATTCTTAAAAAAATGAAAATACTCTTGTTTAATTTGAGCGACCGTATTGTTTTAGTGAAGTTGATATCAGCACAATAGAATACAATATTGTTTTCACATTCATTCGCTAATGAAAAATTGTAATCTTATTTCTACCATCCATAACTTTTCCTGCATTCCTGAACATTTACCTTTGATAGTTCCTTGACAGTGGAAAGTTTATAGCGTTGACTGTAGGTTTATCTTCCTCTAGTCTCCAGTTTGCAAGTATAGTGTGAGATAACATACTTACCTGTATATAAGTTAATTGAAACTTCACTTACAAAAAGTACGTGTTGGAGTATGTCGTAGAGACATTGAGATACATTTGAAATATTTGAATAGAAAATATTGGCCCCATTTTAAAATATGAAGGTTTGAATTACCACAAGTCTCCCACAGATCAATTTCCTTGCCAAGGGCATAGAAATTTAATTGCCTGACAGCCTTTTATGGCTAATGAGCAGTTAATGACATGACCATTAATCAACGTACTACAAGAAAAAATCTTATGAATAACTCATTTGAAGATGAAACTCTAGAGTGTAGCCACCTGATGTTTGCGTCCGATGCATAAAGACTAGGAAATAAGAGGATCAAAATCGCTGCGCTCACAGCATGTTGGGATCACACAGGATCGTTAAGCCAACACAAGGCTTCATTAGCTGCTGCTAGGTCAAATTTAGCAGCAGAGAGTAATGCCGTAAAAGTTAGGGCGCTCCTTAAACTACCTCACTTACTAACGGCATCTAATATTCCCTTTGCTATCCCTAACGTTCCCTTAAATAGCATATTGGATGAGGAGGCTTTCGGAAACGATTGAAGTTTCATGAAGGGAGGTTCTTGATGTCCCAGCTTAAGTAAACGATATCGTTGGTTCAAGTTCATCCTTTGCTCGAAATTAGAAAAACTTTGATGGTGTTCTGAATGAAACCTAAGCCTCTCGAGAAGATGTTTCTACTATTTATTAAAAAACAAGAACCATTCAGATATTTTTATACCTAAAATTAATGTTCAGGTAACTAGACGCGGGCAGATAACCCGGAAATGTATGAACATGCGTTGGAGGGTGAAAGTAGTTGGAATTTAGAAAATAAAACGTGTCCGAGCAGTTTCTGCTTCGCATTATGCGATATTTGTAAAATCTACAACTTCTAACTACATACTAACGGAGTAACTTGCGGTGGCTCTGTAGAGGCCGTCTTAGATTACACGAGCTGACAATATGTTTTTTGGCATTCGACTGTTGTTCCAATTTTGATTAATGTAACTATAATTACGAGCTTGGAGGAGACCTTAACAGTCAATTTTAGGCCGGTAAGTAAAGTGGTGTCAGACCTGACTGAATGAGGCTCCCCACTGAAGCAAAGCCATTAACTTCTGTGAGACTGAGCGTTCATTACGTTGCAAACCATAGAGCCACAGGGTACTTCGGAATGCTCGTCTTACTAGGAACTCTTTGATTCGTGTTGCGATCTAACATCTGTATCAACTGACCTACGAGCTCTCTCGCGGAAGAGAACTGACGTCCTCGGTGGCTCAAAGAGTGCCAGACGAACGCATGTCGTAAATTATGGAGCAGCAATCACCCTCGCATGGAGCAGCATCGAGCACTTGGATTAATTAAATCCTTGTCTCGGGCTCAGAGGCGCAGCTTACACGCCGCTGCGTAATGTCATTTAAATAGCTGTCGCCTCAATGCTGCCAGACGTTCAGCCTCGGGCCAGCACGGTACGACAGCTTGGGGACGCTTACGATCTTGTCTACCGAACCTTTCCAGAAAGCGAGGTTGGTATTAAACAACGAATCTCTGAAACGAAGTGCTACTAATGAAGTATTATTTTTTATTAATGAGAAACTACTGTACGATAACAAGGTATATATCGTAGTCTTCTTGAAATTTTTCAGACAGAGAAGTTTGAAAGGTTGTTCAAATTTTGAAAAAATCTTAAGAGTGCTTTCGAGATTGTAAATTACCTACCCTAATTACAGGACCAAAAATTATGCCAGCAATGAGCAGTCGTAATTCATATTTTCCATGTGGGTAAACGAAGTGGTCGTTTCCATCATGCAATCGAACAGAAGAGGAGGCTCTTCAGTTTTTTAGCTTCCGAAGCCTGCTTTTAAAATTTTGTACAAAGCTTGGTCCTTGCGTTCTTGCACAACCTCCCTTTAAACAAAGCGGAGGCGAGAGACATTTCTGGTGGGAACTCATCTCTATTGAACACATTCCTTGCGACGTGATTCTCCGGTGTGGGTCATTTTACGCCTCCAAAGATAACATCGTCGCAGGAAACGTGTTAATGAACCGCCAGCAGCGAAGATTTGATGAATAGGTGCTGTCTGTGTTGGCTCAAGCAATCGTGGTGCGTGATTTGATGGCTCTCTGCACAGTCTTTACAGTGATGCCGTGGTGCTCAGTTTGTGGGTCTGGGTGAGTGCAGTGAATGGAAATTAAGAATGCCTCCTAAAAATTCGTTCGTGAAAGGAAAATACATTCTAAAAAATGTTCGACAAAAGAAAATTTAATCTAAAAAATGATTTGCGAGAAAAATTATACTACAAAATCCTTCGTGGTCGAGAAACTACAATTCAAGAGATAATTTGTGGTATGAAAATATGATCTATGAAATTGTCATCCTTATGATAGGAAACACAAATTGACAGAACGCCTTCATAACCGACTAGAGGTTACAAAAGCTCGATTCGAACGCTTCCACTAGAATATAATAGCCGAAATTTGAAGCGTCTGTTGCTAAAACTACGCTTACACCTCACCCCCAAAACGACTCGTTCACATCTCGAGCCATAAGACAAAGAGCTGACAGACACATCGCTCAAGAAGTTGCGAAAATAGAACGGCATAATAAGTTTCGGCAGTTGGGACACACAGTTGCATGCACCGGAAGAAAATTCGAGCAAGACACACATTACACGTAGGAATGAAATTCGAATGTGAATGAAATTTTCCCGGGCCAATACTCACGCGAAGCTTGTCTCAAGGCTGTGTACTGCAGCTCTCCTCACCTGCGAGAGCATCGAATGATGTCACGGAAAGGAAGAGAATAGGGCGGCAACACAGTCAGCGTTCATTTGGGTTGTCTTAATTAAGTCTTAAATGCTTTAAGACTTAATTCAGGTGCGAAGATATTTGCTTAACTGTAATATTTCTCACCGTTATTCATGTGGATAATGGCAAATATTTACGAGAAAAGTTTGTTTTGTTTAAATCTCTCTCGGTATGTTATAATAATTCTGGGATGAATTAAGATTTAATTTTAAGCACTAGTTATATATCCAAATCATCTAATCAATAAATCATGAAATGCACCAAGTTTTTAGTCATCGAAAGGCCTTATTCGGACGTACCTAACTAAACCTACTATTGTTAATAAGACACGGACATTAAAAGCTCCCACATTAACGTCGCGTTAAATTCTAAATAAGATATTTATCTAATGACCTCGTGGAACGCACATTTCAATGCGAAGTAAGGAGCCACTTGGTTCCTGCATTAACAAGTACTGTGTTGTCTATTCATTAAACGCTGTGTTGTTAGTCGTGCCAGAACCAGGTAAAAATAATTCATTTTCAGGGAGGGTTACAGCATAAATTTGCAGCGTCCATTTCCAGGTTACGAAAAGGTGAATTTTAAAGCTTGGCTATTTTTCCAAGTCAACAGCTGGGCAGCGTTTTACCGTGCCACTGCAGCGCGTGTTTCAGATTTTTAGCATAATTTTTGTTGTCGTTGTTACTGATCGAGGGACAGAGTTTCTTTAGATGTATTGATCAGCGTTACGTGATATTTATTGCATGACATTGATTTAACTAGTTAAAACAACACTCAGATCAAGATGAACATTTCGTGTAACAGAGGCTTATAGGCAAATTGGATTATGCAGAGGATTGCTGCTTCAATCCATTCATGTAAAAAGTTAATCTTTTGTTAAACTTTTCCAGGTTTTTTATCTAGTCGCTATAGCAGTTCGTTCGTATCAGAAAAACTATGAAAGATATATGTCACCCAATTACTAAAACAAATGCTACTCGGTAAAGTGGCGAGAGGACGTTATGCAGTCGTAACAACCCAAATTAAGAAATTAATTAGTTTTGAGCTATTTCTTGCAATTCATGTGCAAGTTACATTGGCACAAAAATATAAAGGCACTGTATGATCAACACATCATCTACTGCCATTACCTTCCGTTACCACCGATCTCACTCAGTACTGTCAAGGGCGCATACAAATAAACGCGGGGTTTGATCGGGCAACAGGGACACGAAGTGTGGACTAAAAGTCTATTCGTGGTCACAAAAGCCTGCATCCTGAAAGCGCTCTTCACGCGATCGGTCAATGTCGGAAGACAGTATCGGAAGACACCTAAATATAGGCATTAAATAGTAACTCTGCTCTCTATTCTGGAGTCAGGTCAGAATAGAAAGCAACGTTAGCATTTGATGCTTATATTTGAGTGTCTACGGACATTGTCTTCCGACATCAACTGATCGTGTGAAAGGCCCGTTAGGGGCGTCAGGTGAAGGTCTGTCAAGCGATATAATGCAGAATTACTCAATTTCTGCGTGATCAGAATTTTTATCTATATGAAGCTAGCCACAATTAAGTCTCAGATATAAAGTTTAGATATAAATGTCTGCGTTTACATCGAAGTGTTCATCCCAATTTTTGAAGAGTGCACTTTTCGGCTCAAATTTGACTGTTTTTGGCTCCCATAGAAGAAAAAGTTCTCCCAAGTGATCTAAAGCTTTCCAAGTTTGGATGCAAACTTTCTAAGAGATATTCGAAGGACTTAATTAGCGCAATTTGAGCGATTATATGGCAAAGCCAAAAAAAAGAAAGAGAGAAAGAACCCACACAGGAGACAGCTAGAGATGAGAAGCAGACTTGGATGTTATTTTAAAGTCAGATGTGTCTCTCTCGGACCTGCCTTTCCCTCCCCTTCCTAAGCAGCAAGTGAAGTTACCAAAACACAAACTACAAATAAGAACTCATGATTAGTCATTGGACTTATAATTAACCGGAGCAAACTCTAGTGATAGAGCATTAATAGATTTTGAGCGAACTCACGAACAAATCCCTTAGTTTGAAACCAGAGGCAAAGCTTGACACAAATGTCTAAGTTGGGAAATATTTCAAAGTTTGGAAATATTTCAAAGTTTGGATGTAACTGCTAACTTGAGAATCTCAAAACGCGACAGCATTTCATTTTCACAAAATTTTCCAACATATGATTTCTGAATTCTTTGATCTTATTTTTGTTTGAATTAAGGAGAATTCAAAATTCTAAAAAATATATCTGAAAACAATATAAACAGGAAATCCACGCTAAAGTTCGACTAAGAAGAAGCTCAGAATTTTACTCCTGATGTACACTTACTGTTGCTGAAATATCGCTAACATTTGCGACAAGTTTTTCATACTTTAAGCCTCCAGCTTTGTGGCAGTCGTGGGCTGAGGAGAACTGCAACGATTTTATTGCAGTTAAAAAAGCTAGGGGTAAACCCAGGACAGACTCAGCGACCATAAACTATGAGACTCACTATGGACTCATGCGAGTAAGAATGAATAAGGCTTAGAAGTAAAAATGTGGGGATTATAGAGCACGTTTCATGGAGGCGTAAACTGTTTCAAGCATAAAATTGTTTCCGAATAAACGTGTATCACTATGACGCAAACTAAGAAAAGAATGAAAATTTCGTAGGTGACTTTTTTGTGTGCATCATAATATTAGATCTAAATACAGCATTCGAATATCCCAAATTCAAGAAATTTCCAAAAATATCATGAAACATCAGATGACATAATTCTGCATCCCAAAAACATGGTAAAATATCATAGAACGTCGAACAATGTCAGTTTTATCTGAACTTGAGCAGACTGAGAAAGTCACCAATGTGGAAGAGAAGAGACCATCTAACGTTGTTTTAAAGTCAGATATACTGAAGAGCAAGGCTTCTCATCCCCCCTCAGGGGGTTCGAGGGGCACGTGGGAACGACCGTNCAAAGTGTGGACTTGCCGCCACCCAGTCCGCATTCTGGACAAAGTGCGGACAGCTTGTCGTGTTTTCCTTGCATCGAAAACTCGCTCGCGATCGCAGCCAACGCGAGGTGCTCCCGCTGAGTGTTGCTCTCGACAGAATCGCTCTAAATTCTTGAGCGAGTCTCGCGAGTTGGGCGGAATGCGGCCGTCGTGTTGGGTTCGTTGGGACCGCGTGGCTGTGACGTGCACGTCTAGCACTCCCCCCAGGGCGGGATTGTGTAATTTTAGAACCGCGGGATTGTGTAATTTTTTTAGATTCTTTTCTAGGACAATTTTAAGAGATTTTCAATTTTATTCCGATCAGCATTTTGGTTTTGATATCGTGCTTTTTGTTGCCACATAACGGTGTTGCATCGCAGAGTTGGTGTAAAGTTGAAGATAAGAATTCTAATTAATCTATTAATACGGTATACTAATGTTATGAGATTTCCAATGATAAGTAAATCATATATTAAATAAAAGCAAGAGACTTAATTGTAAAAAATAAATAGCCTACTGCAGGATACAGAAAAGCACAGTCACACTCACAACGATGGAAAAATCAGTTTGTTCTGGCGAGAAAAATCTAATTTAAAAATACGGAAAATAATTTAAAAATTTTCAAAATTTCTCACCTGTCCTTGCTGCTGGAAGCGCTGCCTCCGGGTCCTGGCAATAAGCACCTGGTGCAGGAGGTCAGACGAGCTCCTGACGGCGACGCTGCTGGTGCTGCCAATAAAGGGGGGCGTTCCTGCACTGCTCTGCACACCTCCTGCACCACACCCGCCTCCTGCAGCAGACTGGACGGCGTGGCCTTCAACATCCGGGACTTGATCTTCAGATATGGTGTCCACTGGGAGATCTTCGTTATCAGAACTCTCACACTGCACACAGTTCAAAGTCCTAGGTTATTTTTTGGTTAATTCGCTTGATTGTTAGAAATTTACACAACGGGCGTTCTTCGTGATTTACTAAAGCAAACCTATAATAAACATCATTCTGGTTCGTTGTGGAGCTGAACACCGCTCAAATATACTCAGTTTATCAAGGTCTAGTGGGCTGTAGAAGCTGAGGTAGACACTTTTCATAAAAATGACAAGCTTTGCGGAATGACTATGGTAAAATATCAGCGTCTCCATCGAAAAAATATGTTAAAAAAGAAACCAGAAAAAATAATTACATTGTATAATAAAATATAATTGTAATATGACGCAACTGCCAAAGAATCTCCTTGAGTTTCTGTTGGCTTGTATGCAACTCACAATAGTTAATTAGTTATGAAGTGACAGTTTTCGTTGACTAGCCTTCTTTATATTAAATCGTGAACGGGCACACCGGTGACCTTCAGAGGACCGAAGCGCTGTTTCTCGACACCGACACTGACCACGATTTTGGAAACCGGAATTAAAATGCCCAGAAAACCTAGTAAAAAGGGATAATTTCTTTTACCTCTCACTTCTCTCCCATTCCCCCTAGAGACATGAAATTAACCGCAAATGAGTTCCGTGCATTATGATATACTAATCAATAGTCCACCATTGAAACAAA
>VOMN01077861.1:0-13665 GCA_014899125.1 Orchestia grillus | reverse complement strand
AATTGAACATGTTTTGTCCCGCCATTTTTGGCAGGGTTTGTCTGCTAGTAAGCTTTAAAGTTTTGTAATCAATGCAATATCTTTTACAGTGTCTGAGAAAAGGTTGGATAAAGTATGGGAATCGCAGAGACATAAAATCGGAGCACAGTGAAGCCATTAATAGTAGGCACATGTACATAACCCCCAACCACCATGAACACAAGAGAAAAAATTATTAAAGTTATCAGTAGTTAGAGTCACAGGCTCAATAGTTTATTCTAGGATTCTTCTGCAAGTATCCTTTCATTCCACTGTTGCACTGCATACACATCTTAGTCTTTTTTTCATTTTAATTTCATGTGTGCCTGTTGACTCTTAAAAGTTTTGTACTGGACTTTTATAACTTCCATCATGGAATATCTTAGTCCTTGGTATCTTCTTTTGAGCATACCAGACTAGAGATACTTTCCTATTTATACTCTTTTTCTACTTGTCCAATCTACAGTTTTTATGTTCTTATTTCAATTTCTTTTCTTTTCTTTATATTTTGCTCTTCCATTCTACTGCACCTCCATCTTGATTTTTCAAAAAATAGTCATCAACACATCTTCTACTTTTAACAAGCACAATCTTTGGAAATATCAAATTTGCTTGCACACCTCTTACATACTTTCTCGCATGTCCTGTGCACATACACTCAAATTCTATTCAAAAATGCATCTCACCCACCTACCACTTTCCATACTCAATCATCACCTTGTAATTCAAGACAGCTTCTATTCTTCACTGGGAATATCAACTCCATCTAAGCCTCCTAGGTCACCTTGAATTGACTCAACAGAAAAAAATCCAATTAATAAACTAAACAATTAGTAGCACTTCACAGTTCAAACTGGGGTGCACTATCTACAAGTCATAGCTACATTCACAAACCAACAATTATGGACATCAGGATATGACCACCTATTAACCAGTGTAACGTGAATTAAAGATATTAAAATAGGTAATAGAAATTTGGATGTTAATACAAATAAAAATTATTCAACATATTTTCAGGGTACTTGAAAATAAATATAACACTAATTTCACCAGCTGAGAACACAAATTCTATATAATGTTTTGTTATGACACTAAGCTGAAAATGGTTAACTCAAGGTTTTTGAATTTCACAAACAGGGCCATTTTATTTTCAATAGTGGAACACAACACTTGGTTTTCATCAACAGTAACGCGCGGCACAAAAATAATAATAAAATAATCATAAATGCCCTGTTTATACATTTTAAATTCCAAACTGTAATGAACTGAGTTGAGCTACAGTCAACACACGATCGTCAATTACACGTGAATACCAGACACTTTATGAACGTTGAAGCAAATTTACAAGAACCACTTTATCGAGGTTCTTAACAATGAGATTACGAGTTACGGGAGCACATGTACCAACACAGGCAGGGATGTGCGGCGGATCCACGGAAATCAAAATTGGAAATTTAGTCATAGAATCGAGTAGAGTAATAAAGTTATGGGCTTCACTTTAACCTAAAATAATTTTAGGACACTTCTTGAACGTTAATTTTACCTTAAATTAATTCACTTTGAATTTAATTTTTAATAGTATGTATGATTTAGATACGCTCTAATGATTTCAGTATCAAGTACATTTAATCTAACGATTTATCTATAATGAAGATATGTACCTTGTGTATTCGAAGCACATTTTGATTTCTATTATTGCCAGTGCACAGTAAAGTTTCAAATTCTAAGAAGAACAAAACTCTGTAACAAAAATAAATACATATTTCAAATTTTTTCTTGACAAATTTTTAATAAAAAATGGGCTCAATTCTATGAAAGTACCTCACGTAAAAACTATTGTACAATTATTTCACAGAAAAATCAAGGCAAAATAATGCACATGAATCGTACCATGCATAAACTTCGAGTATTTTGTCATAAACAGAAAGTATGTCAAAAAAAATCCGTACGCTCATTACCTCTACAAAACCTTGAATTTTAATCAGCGCAATAGTTTTTGTTGAATTTTAATCAGCACAATCAGCAACAGTTATCTTTCCCCCCATGTTGGTATAGCCGAGGTATGGGATCCATGGCGTACTGGTTAGCGTGATGGTCTCGCAGCCGAGAATCTCGGCTCAAGCGAGGCACTTCACGTAACTAGGGAGTACTTCCTTGGAAAAAGAAACTTAAACCCCACATTCCTCACCACGCCAGTAGTTGTAAGGCATTGAAACCTCAACGGTAAAAAAAAGAACCTTTATTCATTCCAACACGTTTTACCGTTGGGTTTTAAATGCCTTACAACTACTGGTGTGGTGGGGGATGTGAGGAATGTGTGGTTTAAACTTCCTTTTCCAAGGGAAGTACTCCGTGGTCACGTGAAAAGCCCCACCCACCTGAGCCGAGGCTCGAACCCTTGTCCATTCGGCTGTGAGGCCATCACGTTCACCACTACACAATGGAGCCCACAATACAAAAAGATGTTGGAATTAAAAAAAGGTTCTTATCAGGTAGCGATAAAAGTTCCGCTCGTTTCTAAGCTACGGTGTCTTAACCCCATGTATTATGCTCATCCACTAAAAGTTTTAAAACGATTATTACCCCCGAATTGTACTGCCGACAACTGCAGAGGCATCTCTACAGCTGTAGTAGTAGAAGCAGTATTGGTGGTATGGATTGCAGCGCTTAAGTGACTAGAAGAGATCCGTTCAGTATGGGCTGTTCATACGGGGTATTTATACTTTATACGCTAGGTATTTCCACACAGGATCCCCAGGGGACAGAAACAGCAAGTTAAGAACGAAGAAGAAGAAAAAACCAAGAAGAGACGGCGAAGAAGGTGAGAAAATTGAAAAAAACGAGGACACGAAAAATCTACACTTACATATAACCGAGGTGCCCTGACAATGCTCCCTAGGCTCGACAATCCCTATATCTTAAGATAAACAAATCTAACCCTATTGCCTATCATTTACCTCCTAAGGTGCACACGGCTGTAGACACAAACGTAAAATCCTTATTCCAACAGAATTGACAGACCAGATTGGTTTTCAACGGCTTATATTTGCTAGGGAAGAGCACGAATGCAGTGAGGAATGTGGAGTTGAATCTTTTTCTTCAGATGAAAGCACTCTATGACTCCAGAAAAATTTAACAGATGATCGCCGGAATAAAACATAGGACTCATTTTCAGTGGAGCGCGTTGCCAAATGCGCCACGTAGTCCACATATAATAGAGTCTAGCTGTAGCAATGGTAAATCCTTTACGAGACAATGAGTGTCTTCTTACAGTACAGACATCATACGTAACTCAAGACCAGATCGAGGATTTTTGATCCGAAAACACTACCTCAATTGTCGCGTATCACTGAAATTGCTTTTCATAGTTTTCGTTTCATCCATCATCCATAGGTGAGGCTATTACCCTTGGAGAAAACCCTAACTTTTGAAGAGCAAACCCAAATTGAATTGAAAAGCTAAACTCGATGAAATTTTCTTTCAGAGAAGACGTATCAGGAAAATAGTGGATAGGTAATGCGAGAGGGTAAACAAAGGCTGACATTGACATTATACGAAAAAATTGAAAGAACGTATGTAAATCAGCCATAACATTGAGCAAAAAACGAGCTTCTCATGTTGCAACCTGATATTTTCTTGTACTGCTGCAGGACCGTTCTCGAGTAACATGCTCGTCGTAGAAGGTAAGACGTCATTTGTTCACATGACCGTCTAGCGCAGTCATTCTAACATTTGGCGCGGGGGCCACAAGAGGGCAATTCATTATTAAGGAATTGCAGGGAGGCAATTGAGCGCACCTAAAGCAGCCTGAGTTCAAATTTTATATTTTTTTGGATGGAGCTTTCCATCAGGTGAACATAATTTTGTATAGAAAACAACATTTCAGATGTTATTCTAAGTAAATATTTGCTCGGAGATGAGAGGGGGATGGAGGCATTATTTTATTCTAAAGATGATTAAGTAAGGCATAGCCAAAAACGTTGGGAACCACTAGTCTAACTCAACAATAGACCCAGAGATCATAACCGTGTTCAAGCTTTTAACCCACTCCTGTCTCACGTACGCTTCTACATATGCTGTGCATTTCTTTAAAACAAAAATGAAGTCTACCTACAGGACATATTGAGCTACTACTATCGCTGACAGAAGAAACAATGAAACATTAACACGTAGATCCAGAAGGCGTAGTCTGAGCTATTCCGAGAGCTATGTTCCTCATATTCAGCTCATTGTGAGGGAGTAGTTGTGGTTGCGAAGTGTCCCCCATCCCCCGTGTTAAAGAAGAACTTTTACTATTGACCACGGTGCTGGTCAGTGTAGCTGGCCTGCATTACCTTACAATTCCCAGCTGCCCGCCTTTGACAGAGGGCCCTGCCAATCCAAAGATGAACAGGGCTCATACCCATAGTGATCTGGTTATTACCACTTTTTATCCCCAGCGCCCACTCAGCGCAGTCAAACCTTAGGCTCGGATGCCACCTCAGTTCGTCTGACCTCTTGGTGAGCCATCCATCATGATCGTATCTACCAGAGAAAGCTAACTTCCCGATGGCTAAGCCTCGAATCTTTACTGAGACGCTCAAGTCCACCTTCCCCAGCAAGGGCGCGATGGTATTGGGTGGAGGTCACACACTGGAAAATTAGCTGCAGCACATTAAAAAGTAACTCAGTAGAAGAAATTTCAGAATTTTCCTTTGCTTTCCTTAACAGGAATAGGCTAAACTCAAATGCTTCAAAGTAATTCCCCCCCTACCCACACACACACACCTATCTAGAGCAACGTACAACGATAGGTTTCGCATAAAAAACTTCAAACGTTGAAAATTTATAAGAATCTCTTCCTCACATGCAGTTTGGCACTAACGTCAGATCTAGTAACATAACACAGCACCTACACAAAGCATAAGAGCAACGCAATAACTTGAAAACTACCAACAAACGTTACTGTAAACTACAATACTTAAGTCGTATTTATTAAAAGTACTCTTTAAACTGGAATGTTCGTATGTCTACTCATATTGCAAAAGTGAGATTCCACACAACGCTGGACAGACTGTAGCTTAGGTTGTAGCAACGCAATGGCAGTCGTACAACTACTAAGGGTATGGCACTCAAGTCTCGACAAGCACTACTACTTTCTTGGCACATTAACCCTTCCGCGGGCAACAGTCACTACAGGTATATTTAACAGTTTTTACGTATAGCCTTAAATTATCTATTCTGTACAAGGTAGAAACGGGAACAAATTCCATCGTAAAGATATCTTATTATTAAGACGAAATTTAGGACACGTTTCTAACATGCGCAATAGAGGTAATACAAGACTTTACCTAGAAGCTATTTGCAGAGCAGCGCTGAAGTGACTCATGCCCGCTAAAACGTTAAGAATTCTTAGAATCCGACCACAAATTCCTAATAATCTCGTCATCACATGCGAAAGTGGTGAATGGTGAGACAGTAGTACTGCCATTTAATCTCCCTTTTCATGAAGTGAGAATGAAGAAAAATTGAACTCGAATGAGCTACATCACGGAAAATTTTGTTCGCGACACCCCGAGTTTTGAATTTCATGGAAATAATTGGCTTTCGCTGCAAAAATTCAGTGATACACTGAATGGTTGTTGACGAGAGAAGTGGCACCTCCAGGTAGAAGTGAGTGAGGATGCTGAGCAACGTCGTGCTGAAAATGCTGCTGGTGATGGTGGTGAGGGTAGGCAGAATGAGGGTGAGGAGTAATGTGATGATGAAAGTGATGGGAAGAACCGGTGGAGGCTTGGCTCATATGAAGAGGCAGCATCGGGGATAAAGAGACATAGTAAGGACTGTGTAGTCCGAGAGGAAGCGTCCCGCAACTAGTCATGGGCTGACATAAAGGTAGTGCTAAGGAATTGGAAGAGTTAAGATCATTCGTCATGGTAGTCCCACATTGACTATCACTAGCATGGTGCTGTAAATGAGTTTGGGATCTCTGCAAGTTCAGTGGCTGCTGCTGTTGTTGCTGCGTATTTACAGCACCGAGAGAAGGAGGATGAGAGAATGGGAGCGGAGGCTGCATAGCACCGCCAGTCTTCTGGCAAGCCAAAGTTTGAGGCGCACTGCAGTTCAGTTGTCCAGCGAGGGGCTGGGAGGCGCAGCTCTGTTGTCCAGCGAGGGTCTGGTTCCCGCAGGGCTGTTGCAAGCTCAACGATTGCGGACTACAAGGCTGGTGACCGGACAAAGTTTGGGTCGCGCCGCACGACAGGTGTACGCCCAAAGATTGCGTAGGGCACGACTGCTGACCGCCCAGCCCCAGCAGTAAGTTTGGAGTCACCTGCGGACCATTAGGTTACACTTAAATTCAATTTCGAGAATTATAAATTTAGAGATTCATGGTAACTTCCTTCTATACTGCGGAAAAAAGGTATCTCATCGATGCTACGTGCTCAGACCTACAATGATCGTTTCGCATAAGAAGCACCAAACACACAGAACAAAATCGAAAAATAAAAATACAAACGAAGAAAAGACCTCAAGTAGCCACTGAGAAACTTAGCTTTCACCCAAAACAGACACAGGACACACAGTGACATCCAACGCCCAAACTGCCCCCATATACCTCAACATTGAGTTCCACTGACCAAGAGCCAGGTAGCTCACCGTCCCCACACACAGAGTAAAGTTCCTTAGACATGGAAGCGTAGACTCACTGCACGCACAGCAACGATGAACTCTAGATGAGAGATTGCTTTACAGGTAGCATTAACTAATAAATGTATAAAAACTACAAGAACTGTTGCCGTGAAACTACTGAAGAGTATACATACTCTACATGGCCACGTACAGCTTCGATTTCTATCTGCAGTCACGAGACATGACGGCGTTAAAGAAAAATATTCGACACAGGAAAAGCAACTTGAATTTCGGTCTGTCTTCTCGAGCAAATCGACCTCGACTAACCTACAGTAAAGAACTTCTAAATTTGAGAATGTCAGATAATTTAGGCTTGCGCATATTATCAGAGAGCTAAAAGGTTGTTGAACAATAACTTTCAAGCGAGAACCATAACGAATTTTTTCGAATGTTAAACAAAATAATTCTCAGGTAACTTAGGCAGAATTATTATATTTTTTATTTTAATGAATTGAATCAGGTATGATACAAGATGTAGGTAAAGTAACGCAGAACTAGACAAGGGAGAAACCACATCCAAGTCGCAGCACAAATTCATTGCACATTAAAAGGAAAGAAACCTTATTCCGATTAAGTTGATATACACTACAACGCATTGGGCTTTGAATGCTTAATAATTACTGACAAGACATGCGAGTGCAGGGAGGAAGGTAGGGTTTAATTTTCTTTTCCACAACGCAGCCCGTGGCCGCATGAACACCAGCCTATGCACCCAGAGGTGAAATCTCAGGCACTGGGTGTGTTAGCTACTGTCAATACTAACTTGTGATTTCTAATAAATGAATGATAGGGATAAGAAAGTCCCTCTATTTATTAACTAAATTAACCTTTTTCGTATTTATGTTAGAAAAACTACAAAGGATGTCAGAAAGTTTGAAAACTGTGTCCTAATTAATAAATTGTGCACCAGTCGAATATTAATAACAATAAATAATATCCATTAGTAGACAGACCTGGGCAGTGACATAGGGTGGCAGGGCGCTGGCGTGCAGCTGAGGCGTGGAAGAGACTACTGGCGGAGCGCCGGCCACAGGGGGACTGCTTAGGCTGGGTTCTGAACTCTGCTGAACATTCCAATCATCATCATGACACAAAGTGATATTTATTCCAAGCCTCTGACGCGGTGGGCTCGCATGAGCTGTGACTGTTGTGGAAGGCAATTTGAAAACAAAAGAAAAGTAGGAGTCACTTCCAATACGCATGAAAAGGCGCTTCATCATTGGGAATATTATGTTCATTGGTGCTAATTTTCACAAGATTAGCGTCCCTTCAAATAAAGCTCAGTACAATCCGTGTTCAAGTAAAACGTCAATTTTTCTTAAGAAGAAGCTAATATCCACCAATGTATGAGAATTAAAATCATATCAATGCATTGATATTTAAAAATGTAACGTTACATAAAAATATGAATGAATAAGATTTGAAGTTATTCTATAGAAAGGCAGCAGTACAAATGTCTATCTGTACTGGGCGCACATCATTTAGTCTGCCCTATCTACATACATACACCACACGCTAAATAGACTGCCGATAGGCCATAATTGACATGTGACACAGGTTTATGTTATTTGCCATCAGAAGATCTAGAACAAATATGTACCAAGGGCTGGATGTACTGCAGTTGTTTTAGGAGGACTTTCATTTTCGCATGGATGTAGTCCATCAGGCAAATCAACAGTCTAATTGCAGTGAATCGTTTTTTCTAGAATCAGTCGAGATTTCCATGGTAAGATGTCAGGCTATTAAGCCAAACTTTCATGTAGGCATGCCAAGTACGAAATATGTGAGTAAAATGTAGTGACAAACCTAGAAGTTTTATACTCATGAGCGATTTATTGTTATCAATACAATTAAAATTCAGTTACAACTGGATGTGACAAACGTGGTTACATCTACTAAGATTACTATGAATTTTGTTCATTTTATTCAAAAAATTGACAATCATGCACAAAGGGATCCCTCCTTAAGGACAAGAGATCCCCTTTCTTTATGGCAAAGGCAGAAAAAAGGATCCGAATTAGTAAAAATCTCCCACATTTAAACTTGTCCCCTACATTGGAGATTCAATACACCTGTAAATGACACAATACAAGGATAGGTACAATACCTGCTTCAATGATTTCAACTTTTTTCTCTTCTTATTATTTGCAGTTGGGTGGCTTTTAGAGAATGATGCTTCTTCAACAGCTTGCTTGAGCTCAGCTAGGTGCTGCTTGCAGAGTAGAAAATCCAGGCCTTGAAATTCGTCGAGCAAAATCTTGCGGTACAACCACTGCTTCACTGCAGGTTTGTAGCTGCTGCTCAGTTCACCTGTGTCAATACAGTCAATGATTCACCCTTGCCAATGTTAGAGAACACATTCTTTGAACATCTCAAAATAGCTGATACTAAGTTTGATGAACAAGATGTACAGTACAAAACTTTAAGAGTTAAACTGAATTTAGTAAAAATAATCACAAATCAAGTACTGTGAAATGAACAAAAAATAGTTATTCAGTTTCAATGCTCACTACACAATGTTCAATGAATGCTGACAAAGAACGTTCAGCCAACACATGATATAAATTAAGACATACATACTAGAGTATGCATAAGATAGAGTCTGCAGGCAGTGTGTAAAAGATATGTTAACAAAAAACTAACATAAATATTGATTTCACTGATTTGATATTTAGTGGTGAAAGACTATGTATTGATATCAATGATAAATATCACACTATACAGAATATCTAAACATTTTATTGCTCCAACACATTTTGAAAATAAATAAGATAAAGGTTCTCATGAATCAAAATGTCACTCTAAATACCAAATTCGAAGCTGGTTCCAAGTTTGATGATGAAGCATCATCATGACTAAACTCGAATCTTCTATGCTGGCACATACCTACCAAACAACATTACAAACACAAGCAGACATGAAGATCCAAATTTTTACATGTTGCATTAAAATTACTTATATGTACTCATAACAGGTTGATATGTTCAGTGTAATATCTCACTGAAAAAATGAGGTACTTCTATGTTGAAGAGAATGTGGCAAAATTCATAGACATTATAATGAAAAACAATGGGAATATTTTGATACCCATTGTTCCACACATAAATGGGTAGATGCAAATGCATCTAATTAAAACAGGGAGCTGAAAATTGACTACTCAAGTCCTTGTCTGTACACAAGTCCCATCACAATGTTCCTTCTATCTACATTAAAAAAAGTACCTACAATTGACAAAGAACCTGAATCTAAAAATGAACCTCAATAAAAAATAAATAATACTTAATCCATTAAGTAATTAATCAAGTTAATGAGGCAATTAAGTGGTAAGGGAATTGGAACAATAAGTAATTAAGTATTAATTTTTAAGGTAATTAAAAAATTAAGTAGTCAAGGATTAGTTTTGTTATCAAGTTATGGATCTAAAAATGATACATTATTCAAATTTCAAGAACAACTAGAACTTGCACCCAGTGATAAATTTGGACAAGTTATTAATAATTTATTCAGACAAACTTATTCTGGATAATGACTTACAGTGCCAATGGATCTTTACACAAATAATAGATACTGTTGGACTTAGGTATTGAAAATTATTTGAAGATGAATCTATTTTACATTCATTGGATATCAAATTCATAACTTAAGGCTCATGTTCCTGAAAAATGTCAATTACTTGATCACCTAATATAAAAATATAAACTTCACATTCATATTCTAGAAGAAAGTTTATTTGTAAGATTAAATGACACAAATATTCTAATCATAATCACCTGATCTTGGTTCCTATATTCTTGAAAAATGATGTCCTTTTATACTTCCTCAACATAGAATTAAAAGCCTAAAGTTTATGTTTTTGAAAAGTGGGTACCAATTTTATGATTACCTGATATAGAATTAATAGCTTGAGGCTCATATTCATGAAGATATAGTTTGTACATCTTGGAGCAATCAAGGTTGAGCACATTGCTGCGTGGGTCAGCTTTGCAAATGGGCCCTGGTTCTCCAGACACAAGCTTCAGCATGTGTTTCTTCAGCTGCAGCACTGTCTGCTCTGAAGCTTTGCATGACAGCACGCCATTGCTCTTGCTGTACCTGCACATCAGCAAAGAATTATGGTGAAATATTCAAAATTTAAAAAAGAGATAACTGCATAATAAAAGATGAAATACTCCATTCCTATTTCAACCAGAGATGTAAAGCATTTTTTAAACTTTTTAGGTACATATGTTTGAAAAAAATGTTTAGATACACAGCCAACTAGATAAAAGTAAAAAATTAGTTCACAGAAATCACAGTCTCACACAAAACCATGTAATAGATTATCATCACTTCACTATCAGGCTTATCCTTTTTACTAGGAATATTATTTATTTCATCAATATAATGCAGGTGATATAGGATATACAACCTCCTATACTAAAACCTCAAACTACACACATCCCTTCACTTACAAAGACTTGCAAAACAAATAAAAATTAGCTTTTACTTACAATTAATTTTGACTTACTATTATAACCTTTCTTAATTCTGATTATTCATGTATCTATATATACTTCACAGATATGAATTGAAAAAAATGAATCTATAAATCTATAAAAATTAACACCAACAGCAAGACTGAAAGTCAAATTTTCTTATCCTCCTATTTTCAGACACAGTAGTGTGAGCAACTTGGCTTCAGAAAAACGAACTTGTCAGTAGTTTAATATGTAAAGTGAGTGAAAATATGCAATGTGAGCAAATAAAATATAATAATATGAAATGACAACAATACAAAATCAGCAATGTCCAAATGAGATAATATGCTTGAGATTACTCTCTCTAGAATGTTATTGTTGCATTTATACAATTCTGTATTTGTTATAAGATACTATTTTATCTCATTTAAAATGTTAGCCATGAGTTTTTTCAAAGATTTTTCAAAACACTTTGCTAACAAGAGATCAAATTTATTTGCAGTTAAAAAATCACAAGGATAAAAAAATACCTCCTCATACATTAAACACAACCCAAAAAATATTCATTATCAAGAAAGCAGGACAATCATCTATTCTGTCTGAAGAATTGACAAATGATTAATTACAAATGTGGCAGATTCATTCTACTTCATGAAATATGAACATTAGTATATATAAACACACCAAATTTCCCTTAATGTCACTTCATTATCAATTCATGAACAATAAAAATCGCTGTCAAATAAGCACAAAAAAAATCAAATTTAGATGAAATTTCATGTATCTCATCTACGCAAAGCTTTCAAAATACATCCAGCCTTAACTATAGCCCACCTTTGGTTCAGGTGTCTGAAGCATTTTCGCCTTGAATTGCACCGGCTGCAGTTAGATTTATTAAGGGTTTTCAAGGTTTTGATGTCAGCTTGATGTGTGTTGCTGGTCGTTTTAGCCACGTTAGATCCTGTTGATTTGGCACTCGAATTTTTTTTCCGCTTTTTTGATACTGAGTTTGAGAGAGACATCCTTTCCTTGCAAGGATCATTCAATGGCAATAAACTTTGATAAGTTGCTCCATTAAATACGCAAGACATAATACTCTACTAGATTCATTTCAAGCTGACTTTCTCATATACATTACGAATTTATTACGTGTTCTTGCCAGCAAGTTTTGCGAGCTCGGCCGTCCTGTACGTAGAGTCAAGTGTAAATACAAACGAAGCGTGTAAGGAGTGCAGATAGTTCTGGGTACTACACACAAACGTCGCAGTGATGATTTCGTTGTGAAGTAAGGGCATAACAAAAATAACATATGAAATAGTCGTTCGAGAAAAAGTTGATTTCATAAACTACAAAGAAGATTTGTATTATTATTTTTCTTTCAAATGATTATCTAAGAGTATTATTGTTTTGAAATTGATTTATGGCATAGAACTATAAGAAGCGTATGATAACTTGGAAGCTGAATTCTTCGCGGTTGATGTCGACTCGGTGTTATGCAAAGAAATAACCAAATTTTTCTTGCACTTCTTTAATTATTTCCAGGCTCATTATAAAGATTAGAAAATATTTCTTAGGGCATCCAAAATATATTTGAGCAAAGCTATATATGTATATTCCATAGAAAACGAAGACAATATTTTTTTGTATTATTTACAATCATATAACTATCCTTTTCACACATTGAATATAAGAAGACAAATACACAATTCTAAATATTATGAAGAACATTGTTTTTAGAGGATTTTTCATTAAACGTTACGGCTCAGAGATATGAATGTCTGACGTTCTCTAAAAAAGTTTAGAATGCACTTACGCACATCGATTTATCGTTCACGAATACCGCAGAAGCTGATTTTGATTTTTTTTAGGAATGAGGAAACATTGTGCAACGCTTGTAATTACAGCTATTAATTTGCTCGTCCAAACTAATTTTTACATGTAGATTGTGTTCTCTATAAGTTTACTCTATTAACCGGAGTGCCGGTTCGCGAAGCCAACACCGATCATGACTTAAGACCGACTTTGATCACCGGAATTAAACTGCCTAAAAAAACTATAAAAATTTTTTTTTTCCATTTCATTTCTCACCCATTCTAATAAAAAAATTCAAATTAGTTGCAAAGGAAGACTCGTAACTTTTTCCACACATTCGCGTACGAATAAAATCACTCACGTGCCCCCCCAAACACGAATGGGAGGCGGTCCCCCCACCCCATGCATGACATTATTTTTGTCGCACGTTCTATTTTTGACCTAATGTACTTAGGCGTCTGAAATTGGTCTCAAATTAAAGCTTATCAAAAGATGTATCTGTGGCGTATTATGGTTTTTGTTTGCATCTCACTCTAGGTGGGGGGAACCGCGATCCAAATTTTGAAATCTCTTCTTTTCTCTCCCATTCCCCCTAGAGACCTCAAATTAGTTGCAAATGAAGCCTCGTAACTTTCTCCAAAACGGACACGTACGAACAAAGTCCCTCACGTTTTAAATAAAAGTCAACGGAGGACCCAACTTTTAGTTT
>VOMN01077855.1:0-39202 GCA_014899125.1 Orchestia grillus | reverse complement strand
CTATTGCCTATGGCCTATCCTATGCCCCCTGAGGGGGTTAGGTTACAAACAACACGATGCAGTTTTCTATATTTTTCTGTTTCAGGACTCAGCGTTACTTATTCTATCATTTTTATAACTACCACTTAGGCACAAAAGGCTTATTTCTACTCGGATTGTAGTCACAGGTAGTCATTCATAACTTTTATTACCAAATAAAGACGGAGTGTTTTTTTTAACCACAAAAGTAGTACAATGATAACAACCATCTTTTCACCATGGTCATTCGACTTTCTACCGCATGTCGTACTAGTTTATTGAAAGTCTATCAATAATATTAATGTACTGTTTTTCCCAGCATGCTAAGAAAAGGTCATCATCGATGGGCACATTTAACCCAACTTTCGCTATCGCAGCCTACACAACGCATGTAGCATATGGGTGGTATTTTATTCAAACTGATGTCTTTTAAACATATAAAATTTTAAAATTTAAGGGCATACCGAGTGGCAGTCTCTCGAGTCGACCACATAGTTGAAGAAACTATATGTAGTACTAACATGAGCCTTAAATGTCTTTGATAGGCTCGGTTAACACATAAAAGATATAGATAAAGACGATTGGCATGTGCAAAGATTTAAGCTAAAGCTATCGAGGAGGCCATAAAATATATCACCTTTTCCAAAAAATGCTAATGCATTTCTCCCACGTTATTGGGAAGAAACATTTATTCAGGATTCTCGAACCCTTCAAAAGGAAATTAGAAACTCTAACATCGCTAGTCGAAGCATAATTGGGTGCGCATTGTCAAGTATACACGGATCTCTTCAAACTAATATAATCCACGAATGTTGGCAAGAGTTCCATGTAAATAATGAAAATCAAGATAGAGGCACTCCAAGTTCAGTAACGAGGAGTGATAAAATTTTATGAGTTCGAGAGCCAAACCCCACAGCTCGACAGACGTTCACGGAGCACTGCAGCACTTTACTCGCGCAACTGGGCGCATGAAATCCCATGATCCTCAAGTGTGGATCAATGGGGTAACTATCTCACAACGGTACTCTCGTAAAACTTGGGTTACACTCAAATCCGTAAAAAACTAGGTTCCTATTACGGTAAGCGAAACAGATTCGTCGCATTCCCATATAAAGTAATAATCGTAATTAACAGGCTTTGTGGAGGCTCGGTTTTTGGTAGTTACACGATAAGGTCGATATCGCATGAGTGAGGCGAGTAAAGGGAAATCAACCAATTAGCCCGTTCAGGATTTAGTTGCAGTCGTTTTCAAAATTGAAAAATTGTTGTTGAACGGTAAAAAATTACGCTTCATAATGCAAGTGTGGTAACTGTTAGGAATGAGATCAGAATATTCAATTACGAAAGGCACAAAAAGTAATGAATACTCAAAACCACGCATTGCTTTGAGAATAAACATCAATTTTGGCTCGCACGCAAAAATTAGGCACCCATATTCAGAGCTGAATGAAATGAAACTTAAAATCCTTCACTATGTGCACAGTTGAAACACGTTGAAACATTGTAATCACTCTCTTGGGAAGCAAGGATAAAAAACTTAGGTCATTCGAGGGATGTTATGAAAGAAGGTCTGGAAAGAAATTCGTGTACGTTGTAAATGTAGGTTAGATGAGGCTTGTTTTCATGAACAAGCGTTCCATAATATTTTGACTGTTAGAGTGAGCGGTATTGTTGTGAGTGCTCATTGTGCATAAAATATCAATTGCATTCTTCAACAAACTAAGATAAAATAATAGAAGTCAAGAGTATATTACACAAGAGTAATGGTATTGACAAGAAATCTTCAACAAAATGAACTAACCGAATAAAAGTCCATCAAAAGCAGAATTGTGTACACACCTTAAAAGACGACTAAAGTTCAGGAAAATATTACCGCAAAAGTTTATTGTTTCTACAGAAACTTGTAACGACGCCAAAGAAGCAGCAGGTTCAGAACAGAAAGACCACGTTTAGCAATTTCTATTATTTTGTCTTGTCTAGAGGCCATGCCAAATTAGCAAAGGTTCCGGCAAGAGCGCATGCTGGAAGAAACAAAACATTTCAAGCGATAACACATTTCCTGATTTCACATTTTCATAAACACAACGAATTCGCCTTCACAACCATTGCGTAACAATTCATAACAGAAAGCATTTTTATTATTTTTTTCCAAATGGAAACATGCTCAGTGTATTAGCACATCAATAACAGATAGCATTAGTAGAAAAGGTAACTGTATTGATTCGCGCTCATAACTGGGAGAAGAGGGTGAATTGGTATAGTATAAAAATAACAGGTGATGGTGGAAAGAGAATCTCAACAGGTAATTTTAACACAAAACATGTATCACGAACACCAAAACGCATGATTTAGTGTTTCTTCATAAACATTTTCCGAGCGACCCTACTCTTTTAAGAAGAAAAACTCGTCGACAGCAGAGAGAGACACCCTCGAAAAAATAATCAGCAACACTTGACTCTTAGATTTACAGGAATGAACAAACCTGGGTGATCCGGTGGACACAATTTCCCGTGATCTTCTCCCGGGAAGAGATAAGAATCGTACATTGAGAGCAGATCTTCTTCGGAAGAGGCACCAACATCCATAGGTGGAGGCGTTGCTTGAAGAGAGGCCCAAAATTCGCCTTGACGTGGCTGGACTTCAGTTTTGGGTTTGATGGCATCAGCTTCATCCTCGCTGCAGCTGCCGCTACAACTACTGCTTTCAGTACTGTCGAACACGTCGTCTTCTGTGGTCGTACTTGAAGTGCGTGATCTGCCCTTCACGTTTTGCTGTTTCACAAGCCGAGCACTGTGCTTTTTCAGACGTCGATTATGAAACCGGGGTAAGCCGTCGCCTTCATCGGAATCACTCGTACGGCCAGATCGAGGCGACTTTCCGGATTCAAGGCTCGATATGCTGCTATGGGACATGCTCCCGCTGCTGTAGCTTTCGTCGCAGCTGCTGTAGACGCTGCCGCTGGCGTCACTGCTACTGCCACTGGGAGGAGAAACCACTACGTCCGGTCCAGACGTCCTTCGGGTCTTGGAACGAGACTTATCATCGTTAGTCGAGACGACGATCGAGGGAGTTACGGCTCGAGGTCGGTCGTCAGCATAACGTCCGTAAGATCCAAGCCGCCGTCGCTGCACCGACATGGGGCGGTAGACGTGAGAAGTTTCATTGGACATATCATCGCCTCCCAAACTGTGGCGTCGCTTCGTTGATTCAGTGTGATGCACCTTTAGAAGATGATCCAAAGCTGACGTTCTCTTGTCTTTGTTTTTCAAGTCATCTGTGCTATTTTTACGACTTGAACTACCAAAGAGATTTTTAAAGCTGAATGCGTCAAAACTGTTCCGCCTCAAGTTACTGACGGGAATTTTCAAGCTAAAACTTTCCCCCAGGGACTTCATCTTCGTTAGTTTTTTGTCTTTGGAGTTTGCTTTTCTATTCTTCTGCATTTCTAACTCTTGAAGCTTTTTAACTTTATGAACATCAAGGCTATCCCTGCGACTCTGACTCGGTGATCGTTCGTGATCGATTAACGAAGCTTCAGGTTTTCTGTTTTTCATATCCTTCATAGTTTCAGCCAGTTTACGCTCCCTCGCCACGTCAAGGCTGTTCTTACGATAACCAGTTTTGCCGGTCGGAACCCTCAGATCTTTAACCCCAGTCGTACTTTTGGCCTCTTTCGCCAATTCTACACTGTTCCTACGGCTGCTGTTCAGAGATTTACTCTCCTTACTGCCGCCTGCGATGATGGACAAAAACGCGTTTTTTTGACCCACTTCTTGGTCAGCATTGAGAGCCTTTGTAGAGTTGCCACTTGCTCGCCGCGACCTCGACTCAACACTTTCGGCGTCGGAAGAACTCGAGTCTCTTGAAGTGCTGCGTCTACGCAAAGTGTTGATGGGCTGCAGAAAATTGTTCAGCAAGCTCTTGCTTTTTGATTTAGCCTGTTCCTGGGGGGACGCGCTAGCCGACAAGTCCTGCAAACCACAACCACTTCTTCTGCGGCCTGAGTGCATGTATTCTTCGTTGTCCACACTCAAGAGGCGCGCGGCAGGGAGAGACGCTTTGATTCTCTCAGGCCCAGCGCTCATGGACTTGGGGCTGGCCGACAACGCTGGGGCCCGGACGGATCCTTCCAGCAACGTCGTTTTGATTCTTTCGGGCCCCGCGCTGTGAGATTTCAAGACGGGAGACCGAGGGGGAGTCCGGGCCACGCTGGGCGCAGCAGGGGCGTCGAGATGACGCTTGGCACCACACTCCGACATGGTCACTACTTCACTCTACGTTACCTTCAATACGCCACACTTGTTTTCAGAGCAATAGCAAGCGTAAGACAAATGACTGTTGAGAACACAAACATCAATAACATGAAAACTTGACACAGGAAAGTACGATTCGATAAACACTCATCCACTTAGTGCACAATAAAATCAATCGGAAGTTGGGTCTCGTTCCACCTTTCCATTGGCGTTCATGTTCAAAATTAGCATATTTTTTGATATGGACGAAACTTATTGATAAAGTTTTTTTTTGCGTCTGCTACTTAGCAGAAGAAAATACAGTGCACTCAAAATTCATTTATTGAAAACACAGATAAGCTTCTTAGGCTTGAATTCACAAGCAAATGAAATAAACTCATCGTATGTCAATGAACTTTTGAAAAGCGCGCCGTAAAACATAATAATAATAACTAATACAATTTCAAGGCACGAACAGATTGCTTTGTCCACGAAAGGCTTCATAAACAAAGTCCATGAGGATCAAAAAATAAACGTCATATTTTCCGGTAAGAACACAAAGCTCAGCTCAACCACGATGATAATTGAATTCCCACCACAAAGATCATCATCCCGTGCAGCAGCAACACACCGAGTCACTGTAGCTCATGACCTATACTATTTAAGACCAAGCGTAACCGCCTGACATTCACGCACACATAAATCGGGGGCAAAAAAACGACAAGACGAAGAAAAGGTTCAAAAGATGCAACGTCCTTGGAGCGCTCAACGTTGAGCGTCTCCCTAACGAACGGCTTCAGGAGAACGAACATTTGCAGGATTAGAGCGAGCATAAATTCAAGAATTTTCCCTTGTTCTCTCAACCGCCATCAACATTGAAGAGGGTATAATACGAGTGGAGTGGTACAGTTCGCCTGTAATGTGGATTTCGCCTTATGGATAGTCAGAAATTCGCGTAAGCCCAACTCGATTCCCGCAAACTACAAAGTTTTGTCAAGAAATTTTATGCTTCACAAAACGAGGAGATAAAGTTCGAATGGATGCTTCTATATTGTACAATGAAGCAGTGGCTTTGCGACGTTGTAGCTGTCGCCAAATCCAGGAAATCGAAGCATTAGAGAACATCCGAGAAGCAAAGTGGCATTCAGGAAGAAAATTCTTAGTTTCAGGCGATTCCCCGATAACGGGATTCTTCTTCGAAAGAATTTATTAAGAAAAGTCAAGCAGAATAAAAAATTCGAGGTGCACGAGTATTTAACAAATTTTTGCTCACTTTGAAAAAAGGCAGAAAAAAGGTAGAAAAAACAGCGAGACATAAAGACCGCAGAATAAACTTGTTTCAGGAAGTTGAACTAAGGAAATTGAAGAAAACAATAAATAAACAAAAAACAAAACACGCAGAAATATTGAACATAATACAAGTAAAATCAGACAAAGACTATAACCATATCAGGGAAACTACCAAGTAGCAAGTAAAACACGCCACATTCAACCACACAAAATCAGCTTCGAGATCCTGAACCCATCACCCTCTGACGACTCAATTGAGTTATTTCGTAAGGAAAAAAAAAGAAGAAGCTCATTGAATGCTCTCATAAGGGTTTTAATCCAGCAGTACGAGGACGACCATCACGGACAGCTCACCACTTAAAACACCATCAAAGTCTGGGCTGCAGGAATAAGGAGTGCGACTTAGCGCGCGCACACAGCCACAAAAGCTCTGCGGGAGCGAGAGCGACAACGGTGCTGGCGGCAATATAGAACAGACACCACAAACCGCAGCCTCATCATTGTGGTCAAAATTTTAGTCTTAGAATGGAAACAATATCGATCAAGAAAGCAGTTTCTAGCACAATATATGAGATGTAAAGAGCATTTTGTAGTCCCAGAATTGTACATATTTTTTAATCTTTTAGTCGAAGTTAGGATCGTTTCGAGCTTTGGGTACGAAGTTCGGGTATTTTAGAACCCGGGACTAGGAGTTGAGGTCATTTTCGGCTTCTGAATTTGAAGTTGATCTATTTTAGAACCATGGAGTTGGAGCTAAGATTATATTGGGTAGTAAAGTCGAAATTATGCTCTTTTAGGATTATGGATTAAAACTAGAGCTCATTTAAGGGCCCTGAAGTCGAAGTTAGACCACAGCATTGACGTCCACAAACCGGATAATTTTCATTGATTTCCCTGAGACGAGCACTCGGGGTACGTAGACATGCTCCTGCCAAACTTGAGCTGCAGGGATATGCAGAGACGCTTAAAACTCAGCCGTCAGCAAACGCATTATATGCTCGTGCAACCAGGGAGTACAGGCGTACGTTAGAAAAAAATAAACGCACAAAATTAACGAACTCCTCACGTCGAAGTACCTTCTGTGTTGCAGTGCAAGTAATAGTGCATGCGAGTTTGTCCTGATGACAAAAATTTACTTTCAGCAGGCGAATTGTCGATTGTGTTTCATTCGCAAACATTCCCCATGTAAGAAATCGTTTCCGGATCAAAAAAGGCAGTCGATATCACAACCTCAACTAAACACCTTGTTGAAATGCACCACGTGCCACCGGGTCGTCACGCCCAACTCGCTACAGCTAGCAAGAGACCGCTCACAAGAGCAATCGAAAGGGGGAAACGGGAAAAAAAATCAGAAATACGACCCATGTTCGACGGTCAATTTTACTCTCGAGAGAAAAAAATGGCGAAAATTAAGTCTTTTTCCCCTCTTAATCCAGTAAGCTCGTGTCAGGACAGTTTAAAATGTTCGCCTAGTACGTGTTACATATCAAGAATTGATACTATATTAGTCCGGTATCCTCATTTTAATACACTAAATATTCTGTTCATTAATTGTAATAAACGTGACCGTGACGTTTCAGTATATTCGTTTTCTTGACTTACGAAGCCATTTTTGAACCTTCAACAGAAATTTCATCATCGAAAACTTGTTTAAAATGGGTATCAGAGCGGCTAGGATTATGCCTCAGCCGCGAGTACTTTGACATTGAGGTACTTGAACATTACAGACGAGGACAGACACTGTCCGAATTCTCCCTCGTAAGGGGAAGATCAGGACTTCCATGAGAGCCGCTATATTTTACGGTGACGAAAGAACACCGATTGCGAAGCAACTCTTACATTTATGAGTCACAAGAAGAAACCTTTGTTCCATACATCATGTAAAATAACTACGATACAGTCAATATAAATTAAGGTAATGAACTCATTAAGCCCAAAATCAACATTTCAAGTTAACAAAGTGTGTTTGTCAACAGATCAGGAATGTGGCACCATGGGAGGATGTACGGTCAAACCCATATGCCTATCAACCTCGAAAAAAATTAATACCAAAGCACACCTAAAACTAAACACCGCTCAGTACCTAAAGACGCGAGTTTTGATTTCACGGCAATCAACTTGACTGAAAACATTCCAACTCACTCACAGCAGGACATATTGGTGATTCACTTACTACGTTATTCCGCTGTACATGTATAGTCAGGCACATCAGATGCGGGACACCTGTACGAACACTTGTTCCACTTGCACGCATACGTGCACAGGCCACAAACCATCCCTTGCGTCAGACACACAACCTGTCCACGTCACGCCCAGTCTTACAAAATAACTGACAACTCTAGGCTGGACACATGGATTGCCATGAAGTAAGCCACCAATCATACAAGGAATTTGGCCAGTGTATGCGATGACGAAAATAAAGAACAAGTCAAACTCGTACCATAAAATAAGCCCCCTCCGTGCTTTAAATGATGATGTTGAGCTGCAAGCATACAGAGCTATAATATATTAGCACAGCCGTCTTCAAAACGGCGCTCAGATAGAGTTTTTGAGACGACGAAAGGACGGCTATTATGCCTGTAAAATGAACAAAATTAATAAACAACGCCTTAAAAGATTAAGAGCAAACTTCAAGTTCTAGGGAACTACTAGTTTAAAATTAGAACGACCTCCAGGTCACAATAATTTGACCTGAACTGGATGGAGTCTCGAGAGCGTGAGAACAGAAATACTAGTAACGCGATGAGAACCACAAAACAACGGAAACCTGCCAAACCATGAAATGACGACTTCATGGAAAAAATGCAACCCTCATGAGTGCAACCATCAAGTTATACAATAATAGTTATTGACAGTGTTCTACACCATGGTTCACACCACAGCATTGTCTCTTTGAAGTAGGCCACCATCAAAACAGCTGTGATCAAATTAAACAAGGCACTCATAAGAAGTTCACTAATATAACCCAATTAGTAACAGTATTGTCAAAGAAACTATCATACGAGACTAACAACACGCGTGGTCACGGGTACCACCGATCGCACCTTAGGAACAACCTACATTTAGTGCATGTGACATCATCGAGCAAAAAGGCAGCCTTCGAGGTGAACTACTCGCGATCCCTGCATTGGCACCAAAATGTTACTTGAAAAGCGGGCTTCTTACCCAGTCCCCAACGCTGGTCGCTCCGCCAAAACAAAACTTGCAAAGACGTCGCCATACAGAGTGTAGCATTACTTTCACGTAACGTGGTATTTCCCTGTATCTATACAGCGTAGTGATGTACAGGGTAATTGTACAAACAAGCAGTTTACGAATAAGATAAAAACATAATATACCATCTCCTGCATGCAAGTAGCATTGTGGATGCGGTGATTCAGTTCGATCACCTTTTCCGTGGGACACTGTGGTAAAGGTACATTCTATCGCAAGTACATTCTACCGATGTTTGGTACATAGCCACGAGTGAAGCCAAGAAGTGGCCTACCATGATGAAATTTTCAAGTCTGTAGTAGGAAATACGCGTAGTTCATACCATTTCACAAATCCCTTCAACCCTAACATAACCGGCAATAATATTCGTAATTTTCTGAACGATCAAGTATCGGAAGAAAAATTCAAAATATTATTTTTCATATTTTTTTGTTGGTCGGCGACACGTGTTATGAGAATACATTGACATATTTTTACACAACGAAGTATACATGAGTTCGGAAATGTATGGAAATACCACGATTTTAGTCCAAATGCGAACATGCAGGCT
The DNA here is from genome assembly GCA_014899125.1 of Orchestia grillus. Lineage (NCBI taxonomy): Eukaryota > Metazoa > Arthropoda > Malacostraca > Amphipoda > Talitridae > Orchestia > Orchestia grillus. The sequence goes on along the minus strand of VOMN01077855.1, from coordinate 29,899 downwards.
TTTTAGCAAGCCAGAAAGTTGTACAAATCAATAACGAATTTCAACATCATCGTAGAATTGGAAAAAACAAACTCAAATGTTAGACCCTATTGACATGTGGAGGTTAGGCCTACTCATAAAATCGTACGCCAAATAAAATTTTCAAAAGCCTATTAAATTTTTTATTTATTAAAAATTTACTAGTAAATTCGGTGTGAATTCAACAGACCTGTCTAAAAACAATCGTCTGTTAACAGAAAAGCACAAAAATAAGATTTTATGAATTAAATTTAATTTCCAGTAATATTATTTAGTACCCACAAGTTGTACTGAATCCCCAGCAACTGATTTTACGACTAGTCTCAAAACGCTTGATATGTTTGGACATCTTCCGACATAGGGAATTGTCATGGCTTATCAGGTAAGACAAAATCCTAAGAAACTTATAGAATTAGGAGGTATTAAAAATGAGTACATTCAGTTAGAATGTTAGGATGAGACGATATACGTGTTCCCAGGAGACAGCTCGCGAGTTCTTCATAAATGGAAGCCGGCAGCAAAGCACTAAGAGGAGACGCGTAACATTTACAGGATGATAACGCTATCAAGCCATGATTGCTTTATGACCGACTTCTGTCGCGCGAGACTCGAGCGGCGTTTAACCCAAATAGAGCACTGTGCTAGAAATGAGTATTCGAAAAAGCATGCGACTTTCTACCAAGTATACATATGTGGCTGTTAAGTAGAATAAATAGAAAGCGTTCTTCACATAACGAATTGCTCGGCAACGCCTTTTGAGAGGTTCATGTGTACCATGTATCAATATGAACATTTCTATAGCGCAAGGCCTAATTGTTGTACATAAACATAAAATACGACCAGTCCGTGAGACGATTTTCTAACATTCGTGCTCTCACCAAGTTAATAAAAACAGGAGAGCACCGAAGGTCAAAACACAAAACTAAAGAAATTTTCCTCCAAAACGAAGGCGTTCGGAAAGACTCGGCAGCAGGGAATTTAAATTCGGACTAAATACTTCCCGTCAGACCCTCTTCGCAAATGAATTCGGAGAATCTGGAAGCCAGGAAAGTTATTGAAATTCCTCCGTTGAAGAAATTTTCTTGCAGCCCCCTCACGTGGCCTAGAGTGCCCAGGAAGACTTGGAGTGGCGGGCGGGCCTCTCCAGTCGAGCCCTCACTGAATAACGACTAACGAAATTTTTCGCACTGTTTTTTGCCCTTAAAAAGTTTCACTTGACACACGATGGAGAAATATATATTCTTCCATGCGCTGTCAAGTAACTGAGAAGGGCGTAAAAATCGTACTGATGATAAAATTAGGAATTCTATACAAATTTACCAATATCTACAACGAAGGTTTGATATCTAGCACAAATTATGAAGCCGCTTGCACTACGGACAGAACTGCAACCATGACACAGCAACATACTCTCGTAACAAAGCACGAACAATGACAATCGTATAATTCATGACCCTGCCACATGAAAGTAACAACCACTACTACTAATTTGCGTAAAGGTTACTAAAACAACAATCCGCATAATCCGCGGAATGCATAATCCGTTCTCCTGATGCACCGTCGACGACGCAAGAAACCTCCACAGCGGTCCAAAACTGGACGGCATTTCGGCAGGCCCGATAGAGGGTACCCGTCTGAGAGGTCCTCCGTACAAGACACAAAGTATGTATGTACACAGGATATGGAACCGAAAAATTGGAATACTAGAAATTGATCGTACGCAAACGTCGCCTCGGAACCACACATTCGTCTTCACAAAACATGAAACGGTTTTTCAAAAATTTTCACCACAAAGACGATCGACGTCGAATTCATCAAACGCATTTTATCTGAGCGTGCCCAATCGCGCGGCACCTTCTGCTGCTTCCAGCACCGCTCGAGCCACACTGGAGTCCGTCCACTTCACACACTTGTGACCGCCACAGATCTCGTTAGTCCTTGAATGCCCCACACGCAGGCTGCGTTCTGCACACTACTAACTCTGCCACTACACAGCCGCAGCAGTGTGTGTGTTCTACCGTACATGTTATACTTTGATTTCACTTCACTTTATTGGTTTATGATCTCGGATGGAGACGGAGCGCTAATCCGCCAGATGAATATGCGCCGTTTAGCCACGTTCCTTTTAACCGTAGAGAGAAAGTGAAGCGCTCTAGCTGCGACAGCGCGTCGCAGTTGCAGTTGCTAGACAGCTGTTTCCATATTAATCTTTCCACCACTAAAATTAAAAACGCGTTGAAGAATCGGTGATGAACGCAATATTAGGAACCAAAAATAAGAGAAAGGAAGCCACATCATTAGCACCAAACCGTATCCTGGACTCCATTTTTTATAACCGAATATCCGTTACAGTCTCGGAAATCGAGACCTTTTCTCGTCGTAATAAAATAAACAGGTTAGGATGAACAGCATTACTTTTAGCAGCGCGAGTTTGGCTATGCTAATCAAAGACACGCACACACACGCACAGCACGACTTTAGAGAAGCGAGTCCTAACACATCCTTGGCTGAGTATAGACATGCCTTAATTAACTAACTCGGCTTAATCCTGAGGCGGCACGACGGCTGCTCTCAAAACAGTCCCATCACTGTTGTCGGGTGGCAGTGCCCTCAGCTGGCTTGCGGTAGGAAAATAATAACTTTTCTGCCATTAACGTGGATTATTCCTGCAAAGTGCGACATGAAGTCAAAATTCTTTTTGCGGCGACGGCGGAATGAGGGAACAATTTTTTTCATTTGAAAATAAAAAGTTGAAGGCAAGATGAGAAAATGGTTCAGAAAAATAGAATTCTAGATAGAGCTCAAACCCATTTCTGAAAGAATAATATACAGGCGACGAATATAAGCTACATGGTGATGAAAGAGGTATTTGTAGCAGAGCAAAGTTCTTGAGCGATAAAAAATATGGATGTATCTTCTAAGCAACGCCCTTTTACGTTCGACGCCCAAGTTCTGCTCTTCTCATGACGACTTCAACACTCGGCTAGGAGCACCTAAGCATCGAACAATTAATTATCTTGTACACCGACTTCATTACATGTATTGAAATCGCATTTAATTTGTCATCCGAGTGGAAGACGAGCCTACCCTGAAATACGACCGTAATTCTTTCCCCGGCAACGACGAGTTAACTTATTTTTACGCAACGCGTTTACTTGAACTTTGGACGCGCGAACTTTTAAAATATTTGAGAAAAACAAGACACGAGTTTACTCGCGCTTTCTGAACTTCTTTCGGTACATCTAAAGTGAAGAAAGTCGCGTGAAAATTGTGTGTTGTCGGCTGAAAATCTCCCAGTGAAGGTGTTACTAACAGCATCGTACTGATTTTTACAACCTTCGCAGAAGAAACATTCACCTAGAGTAGGCACAGAAACCTGACCATTAATTAAATCCTTAAATCGAAATAGCATTATCGATGTAGAGGAGGCTTGGATGACGTCAACAGCCGTATCCTGAAATTACTCTGACGTCAGCAGCGACTGCGTCCAACCCAGATATGTGCGACGCTGACGCTGGCCTTAGAAAACCAGTCTGAGAACCACGGGGAACCAATTGAGAACCGTTAAGCTAACCCTTATAACTCAAAAATATTATATTAGCCTCCTCCTCGGCAGGCTTTTTGCTGAAAAACTACAATTCTGTAACGACGTTACTTGCTAGTCTGACGTTATACTCCCATGAATGTTGTAATACCAACACACATATGTTTGCTACACATAAAGCTCAATATATTACACTCAGGAATGATCGGTTTCTGCGGAGAGAGGTCAAGGAAGGACGAATTAACCCGCGTCAAGCTTTTTTAGCGTTCAAACGAACTTTTCGACTAATTTATTGACACAAAGTTGAGAAATTCGAGTTGGGTATAAACGAGTCGACTCGTCCTTGCCGAGGAAGGGCTTAGTAAGGCGTGGTGGGCACACATGTGCACCACCAGAGTTGAGAGGCAGAAGGAGGGAGGCACCATCAATGTTTGAGAGGCAGAAGGAGGAAGGCACCATCAATGTTTGAGAGGCAGAAGGAGGAAGGCACCATCAATGTGTTAGTGATCACCAATGGATATAAATCATTTCGTGGCAATATTTCTCTGTTAATCACTGATAGAATGTTGGAATAGAAAAAATGAAATTTACATTTTCACTATTATTACATTTATGGCCATGAAGGAATATATGTAACGGGCATATTCTGGCACAAATAAGTTTCAAAGTTCACATAGTTGTACCACTCTACATGAAGAAGTTATGTTAAACTGGATGGTCTCAAGCATAAAATTATTTATGATTAATGCGGCTAGGACTATCCAGTATGAGTACTACTAAAGCTCTGATGACGTTCATTGTTTGATTGCTTCTAACCGTGCACATCAGCCTCTGCGTAATTAAATTGGAATAATAGAGGCCGGAATTCGCATTCAAAAATAGTTGAAGATAGGAAGCTGCCTTACGAGCACCAAACAGTATCATAGGTTCTATTTTCTTAATCAAATAACTGGAATATTTTCGATAGTTGAGAATTTTTTCCTAATGTAACATGAATTAAATAGGAAAATAAAGAAGATAGGTATCGTGGATACGGCCTGCCATACGAATATAGCTGCTGTGGTGGAAGTTTCGTGTGTTAGAAAGTGCTGGCATCATTCGAATGTAAAAACTTTTTTATACTCTCATGAATGTTGTAATACCAACACACATATGTTTGCTACACATAAAGCTCAATATATTTGTGACTAAAAATATCGCAACACGGGTCACGAGGATGCTTAGCAAGTACTCTACATATAAATTTAACATTTTTCGAGCTCGGCGTAAGAAGACAAAGAGCTGCAAAAGAATTCGGTAGCTAGGATACAGCTTTGCGCTTGCCTCTGAGTCTCCATTTGCACAGAGCATGTGGCCACCAGCGGCGCATTATAAGCTCGCTCACCGCAGGCTTGGATCTTGGGTGCAAAACGTAGATGGAAAAGTTTTTTTCTGCTAGCGAAAGCGTAACAATACGTTGACAAATTTTTATAAGGGTAATGGAGAAGATAAATGATAAAAGTGAAGTGAATTTAACAGCTAACGTTAACTGAGAATCAGCACAGTCAACGTGAAAACGGTGAAATAATCTGGAGTTGGGGTGGTGGACTCACGACAGATTTCTTCCCAAAAAACACGGTAGTGCTTTTCACCAATCGATTCTTAAGCTGTAATTAACTACTTCCGCACTCCGTGAGTAACACGTAACTTCCCAAGCCTTATTTTACGATTACATCCATTTTACCAAGCAATATTGAAGAATTCTTTCCACAAACACGCTGCACAGAGGACGGGTACGATGCTCCTAGTCCATCTAACCCCTTCCCCCAGCAACTGTTCTTCCAAAACCCGCAATTTTGAGACGGCTTTGTTTACTCGTGATGTTCGAGTACATACACTCGAGAATGGTCTGTTTGTACGAGCGAGATCGAGAAAGGACGAGAAAACTTGTGCTAAAGTTTTTTCCTCAAAATCGAGTTGGATAAAAACGAATTGACTCGTCCTTGCCGGTATATGACCACAACACGTACCTAAGTTAACGTCTAAATCTTAACTGCAACGATTGTACATGTTGTCACCCGTGAAGACGAATTGTTCAATACCCCAAAAGCTCGGGAAATGAAATTTACAACCTGGAAGAAGTCAACGGAATTTACCTTCAACACAGTTAATCCTTTACAAACCAACGTTTCAAATTTGGAAAGTGTCCTAACGATCCGGCTAGTTGTTTGTAAAACACTGAATGCAGCCTTACTGTACAGGTACATAAGGTTTCGCCTAGTTTTTTGTACAAAGCTATAAGCAGCCTTATCACTAAAACACTTAGCTAATAAAGGGTTATCGCAGTAGCAGTGGTACAGATCGCAGCACTTCATAACTCGCACTACGTCGCACCAAAACAGAAGTGGCCATTTAATACCGACTGTAGAAAACGAGAAATTTACGCACAAGGTACATTCCCTGCGCATAGAACCTGCAAGTTAAGAATCGAGAGAGAGAGAGCAAACAAAGAAGAGAGAGCGAAGAAGGTGTGGAAATTAAAGGAAGCACAAAGGACACGAAAGATAAGAATCCCGAAGGTATATCTATGCATAGCTAAAGTCACCTAACAGTGCTCCCTGGGGTTGCCAGCCCCCATAGCATACGATAGACAAAGTTACCTAAGCAAACCCTCGTGCCTATCCTATGCCTCCAGAGGGTTGTGAAGGGTTAAAGAAGACGACCACAGCACCAGAGGGCTATTGGCACGTTCTCATGGCGTTCACAGAGAAGCGCCGGGATTTCCGCGACAAGGTGCGACAGATTTAACATGCATGGTAAATCAGGTGAGATAAGAAGCTGCACCTCGACCGTCGAGGCTTCTACCGAAAATTCATGCTACAACCGTTATTACGAAATTACGATTTAGAAGACCGTTGTGTCGATCATCACATTTACGGCCGAAATTAATGCTCATGGCCGAAAGTTTCTTTATTACGAGAGAAAAGCACTATTACGACCGCAATTATGAAATGACAATTTAAAAGACCGTTATGCACGATCTCGACGACTGCTCTTGCCACCACTGCAAGCCTGTTAAGTCGTTTTGAAGTTCAGCCACACAATCTTCCCCGCATAGAGCGATAGATCGGTAACAATTACTCTATCTTCCCATTTACTTCACAAGCACTTTCCATTGGCTTCCTACGGCACAAATAAGACATTTTCCGTGCTATTTGATGCTCGCTCTAGCCGACATCGCTCTTTCCGATTGAGTGGAGAGCAGTTGTTTGTAGAAACTGATCTAGCGCTCTATGCGGTTGGCGACTGTACTTCACACGTACCTTATGTACGCCCCATTAAGGTTAGAAAACTTGCACGGGCGGATAAAAGCAAAGAGCGTTCTCGTAACGAACCTCTCCGATACTATAATTAATATCGATGATATTCCAAGAAGAAACTCGTATCTAGGGAAAAGAGGCCAAGGCCTGGCTCAGCTACTCATTATTAGTTGGTCGAGAGCTCCCTATCCCCATGAAATGCTATCCAATCAGAGGAAATAGAATGGACGATTTAGTATGGGCTGTAGAGAACCGGGAATCTACGCACAAGGTGTGTTCCTACATAAGATCAACTGTGTTTAGAAACAGCAAGTTAGAAATGAAAAGAAATGAAAGCTATAGTAGAAATAGCGACGAAGATATGAAAATTGGAGGAATAAAAGTATGCTCGAGAGATGAAAAGTCCAAAGGCCTATCTATGGCGGAGGTAAAGTCGCGTTCAGATCTAAGTGAAATGAATTCAGTTATTAGCGATAATGAGCGGCAACTGTTGATCAACTCCATGGACTCAAGTTACGGTCTGATGGACGGGATGTTATTAATATTAGCGAGGTGTTCACGCATGCGGCGATATAGGCCCAGTCCATCGCACAGCTGCATTGCACATGCGGGTGCCACAGCGCATTAGTTAGGGCCATCACTCATGTGGAGTTGGGATGCTGAGCACGTTCTTCACTTTCGAGAGACTTGCAGTCTTGACAGAACCAGCGGTAAGCATACTGATGTGCCTTTGATCGTTCGCACGACTTCAAATGAGTACAAGAGCTAATCGATCTTAATTTGTCGCATGGAGTACGTGGATCAATTCTTTCTAAAAATGAATGTTGCGAAATGGTTAAATTCAAGTTGAGCTTTAGAATAAACATAATTTTTTCTGATATGAAATCCTGATTGAACGTGCATAGCCCTAACAAAATAGTCGCCTATTTAGTCAAAAAATAAATTTTTATTAGGGGTACATGAGTGCTCCTCATATTGCCAATTTGAATACTAATATGAGTAAGGGAAGTGTTTCACATATTACTACTTTAATCGATGCTTAAAAGTTCATAAATTGCCAGTCAACATTTTCAAAAACTAAGCCGATAATTTATTAGAAAAATGAAAATTTCCGAGTTACGATTTTGTACAACGCGAACTGATTAACGATCATAATTACCTGATGCATTACAATGCCAAAATTTTGTGACATGCCCCTAAAAGTGAGTGAACGTAGGAACATATTCATGGACGTTTAAAAAATTACCAACTTTTTAAATTATTCAGACTCTTCGAATAGTTCCTAGACCGAGAGAAAATGCAATCGGGACACACCATTTAAGAAAAACGCTCGAGTTGCGCTCGTCCTGACACGCGGGGCATACAATATTCGCTTCAATGTAGCGCCTTCAGGTTAATATCGCTCCCAACACATGCTGAGTGATGTAGATCAATCTGATATGATTAATACACGCACTCTGAGCTTGGTGTTTTTAGTGAGAGAATGAAAATAAGGGCCACTTAATTATGGAATCTTACCATTCATCTTCTGAAATATTTAGGAAATGTTGGCCTGCATAAACAAAGGCATCTATCAAGACTGGGCAAGCCCCCACACGCCTTTCATTCCTATCAAACGTTGGCAGCCACTTTCAATAAATTTTTCAAGCTGCGCGAGATTTCTCTTCTCAGGAGGACTGCAATTTGTCCCCCACGAAACTTGCATTGCAAAAAACATTGATATTTGTCCAGAATTGTTCAAACTTTGCTAACGCTGTACATAATTTTTGTTGATTGTAGTCATTATTATTTTTTTCCTGAAAACTACTTCAGACTTCCATCGACCAGAATCAAACTTTATCTGGTGTTTCTGGGCCATTTTCTAAATCAAAACCTATTTTAATGCACATACTCATTGCTATTTTCTTGAAACTCACTCCAAACTTCTTTAAAGAATCAAGCTTATTTCGGCGTTTCTGGAACATCTTGTCCGTGGAAAAGTAACACGAATTTACACTACACTCTTAAAGCACCACAAGCATAAATATTCTCCAACCTTTAACCACTCAGCCCCCACGCTCATCATGCCATATGAAAACTCTCAATCTAACGCTTAAACCATGCCATATTAAAAAAGAATCAGCCACACGTGTAGCATTCCATCTTTAAAAAAACACTAGGCATCACGTTTAACTTGTCATGCCAAAACAAACGTTGTGGACACGTAGAGCAGCATTCAACAAACCAGTAATACTGTCCAACTCTGTCGTATTCTTTTCACAAGGACATCACGGATATCGCTATTCGCGATTCATAAAATATGATGCCAATTTATGCAATAACAATGAGTGCGCTCAGAAATACGATCCCTGGGATCAAGTAGTCCATGAATAATGTAAAAATACGCGAATATTCGATGCATTACACGCATATTTGTATTGTGTAACAACAGAGAACGCAACCGCGTTCAATGAAATATGTGCGCAATGAAAGTAAGCGCAGTCTGCAGTTATTCTTTGACGAGTTCCAATTATCGAGTGGAAAAAATTCTATCGGAATGCATGAAGTTCATTAATTAGAAATCAACCAGTCTCCTAGCATCAAAGACCAGTTGCGGATGGAACTTCTAAAATACGTTTAAAGCTCATTATAGCCAATAAAAATCGAGAACGGCAATGAGGCACTCAAAGCTAGCAGGTATATGAAGAATTTCAACTTTCCAAAAAATATTTCGAAAACTATTACGTACAATAAAGCAATTCGGTCTTAGAACCTTTGTTGAGATTGGTTTACGTGAACAGAAGGAAAGCGAGCGGTTCTTATTTTCTACTTCAATGGACGGGTAAAATGTTCACCATTTTCCAACATTACTGTACATTTTTTAAGAGCGTTTAGGAACTCCAGCGACGGCCATGGCAGTCCCAGTCACTCAGCACCAGTTTGTTTCGCTAAATAGAGGGTGCAGACTCACCAGCCAAGCTGCTGCTGCTGCTGAATGGCCGTAGTTCTAGTCTTGGTTGAGTGCTGAGGGGTGTTATTTGAATGTATGGGTCTCGCAGGATACTGTTATTAGTTCTCAGGATACCATAGTAGATTCTGAGTTTTTCTCTTCCCAGACTACCACAATGGATACAGAACTGTACTTCTAACAGGGTACTAACCTAAATTCTGAAATATTCTCTTCGCAGGATACTTCAATGAATACCGAGACGTATTTTCTGAAGGATACTAATCTAGATTTTCTGAGATATTCTCTTCGCACAATACTACAGCGGACACTGAGATGTACCCTTCGAATTCTAGAATAAACACAGAGATGAGCTCTTCACAGAGTTATAAACTGGTTGCTGCGATGTTCTCTTCGTAGGACACTGAAATAAATACCGAACGGAACTCACCGCAGATCATGATGGATACCGAGATGTACTCTCTGCAGAATACTATGATCGATACCGAGATGTACTCTCCGCAGAATACTATGATTGATACCGAGAACAACTCTCTGCAGGATACTATGATGGATACCGAGATGTACTCTCAGCAGGATACTATGATGGATACCAAGATGTACTCTCTGCAGGATACTATGATGGATACCAAGATGTACTCTCTGCAGGATACTATGATGGATACCGAGATGTACTCTCAGTAGGATACTATGATGGATACCGATATGTACTCTCTGCAGGATACTATGATCCGAGATGTATTATCCGCTAGATATTATACTGAATATAGAGATATATTCCCCAGGATACTACAAGAGATAGTGAGATGCGCACTTCACAGGCAATTATGATGGATACGGAAATCTACTCTTCGCAAGACAAACATTAGTTTCCTGGAGCTGGAAAATAGTCAGGATATTCGAGTAGCCTCTTAAAGCCGCCCTATGCACACGAACTCTGGTGACGTCATTAGGGCCGAATGCGTGGCAGCGATTAATTTCTCGTGTGCGACAGAAAATAGTTACGAAGAACACCAGTAATTCAGAAAATTTAATGTAAAGGGATAACTACACTGAGGTGCGAAATGTATACCAGTCAGCAACGAGTCAGCACAAATTGTGCGCACGTTAAATAACGAGCGCATGAGGTCCGTAAAATACTTACGGCACAGGCACGAGATGAAAAAAAGAATATCTACCGGAATGCCGACAAATTCTGGCGCGTCAAAAGTTTACATACCAACGGTGATAGGTAAACACTTATTTATGACGCCAAAAGAGTTAATTTTCAAGGTTCTAATGGTCATTTAACGCATTAACTGTGGTCTACCTTAAAGTTTTAGTGTTAGTACTAAAACTCTCGAGATGTACTAATATGCTCGAATGGCCACGCTGTGCGGAGGTGGGGCAGCAACAAACAAACTACAAACTATCAATTGCCACAGGGCCACTCTGAGGACACGACAATCAGCCACTCGGCCCTCTACGATCTGATGCGACTTCGAAAGTTCACGTTAATTTACCCTTTACAGTACTTTCTCGGGCCTGAATTCACTTCCTAACATCTGGTCACGAATGTGCGATCCGTAAAACATCAGTTACAGTTTACCCGTTCATGTTTTTTCTCCATTCAAACACGCGAACACTAAAAGAAAAGGGGTTGGTGTACTGTGAGCAATGAATTTAAACGAAATGACACCGGAAAATTTCGGGCAAGAAAACCGGTACTGAAACGACAGAGAATATAGACAATTTAATTTACATTGTTGCTTCAGCACCTCCTGCTCTACCCAAGGGTTTTAGGCATCATTTCAACTCTTGGCGACCTGATCTAATACCTCACAGTGAACAAAGTTTTTCTGTTCGGTGTTTGCGTGTTTCAATGAACGTTTGACAAAGAAAAAACGGGAACGGGCAAACTCTAACGTAAACTAACTCACGGTGTACGGGGTCAAAATGACACTCAGAAACCTGTGACAGGATACTAGCCGTGAAACGGTCCGGGACCGAGTGTGAGGGGGGGAGGGCCAGGGCAAGGGCAGCCCGACTGCAGGGTTCAGCAGTCACCGCCCTTTACAGAACGGGCTGGTGAGTGAGCTAGCGTGCACGGCGCTACGCTGGGAGCTAGCGAGCGTTGAAGGTCTTGCCCACATTCTCGTACTTCAACGCTTTGTGTCCAACTTTGTGTGCAACTTTATGTCCAACGTCTCAGTCTCAACTTGGTGTTTACTTGGAACGTCAAGCTTATCAAATTGCGAACAATTTTTGAAAACTAGACATTTATAAGCCAAGACTCAAAGAATCAAGTCTCGATACCGCAGTATTTTCAGGGAACAATCTATGAAGACATCCACGCTTCAGTAAATATTCAACACGAGTGTGTAAGAATAATTTAAAATGGACATTGAACAATCATAAAAATTAATATTTTACACAAATTAACTTTTGAACAAGACATATCTGCGCTCAGCACGCCTAAGGACTCTTGTTGGGGTGAAAATACACATTTTTCGATTTAAGTAAAAAATGTGTGCCGTATAGCACGTCGCATAGATTAAAACAGAACACTGCCTGACACTGCTCAGGCTAATTTGCAACGTCCGTACTCTATACAATGTTAATTTCGCTGTCTGGTGGCATGCGATTCACGTTGCAACCCAAAAATGGACCACTCGTCTACTTTTTGTTGCCATTTTGTATGAAATGCTACCGAATATAATTTTGCACTGCAGAACGCATTTACAATTCCAAATACAGAGATAATAAAAATGAGTCTGCACACCATAATTTCGAGCAGACACTTAGAGAACAAGCGTGAAATTCAGACATATTTTAGTAACGTGCGTACAACATGAATTGAACACAAACGAAATTCACTCTGTAGGCGCAAGAGGAACATTTCGGCAGTGTTCGATCGGGCGGTGGGGATGGGGTTAGCGAGAGGGGACATGGGTCCCTATAAGTTAACTCTCTTTTCGCTTCATTATTATGTGTTAACCAATCACTGATGGCTTCAAAACTCAGTACGCTGCAGAATGTGCCGCCATTCCTGCATGGCTATCATATGAATGCAAATAATTACACAACGTAACAGAACTTTTGCACTCGACAGTTAAGTGCTATTTAAAACAACAGAAAACGGCCATTACTCCTATGAAACTTTGCGTTTGCATTATACTTTGCAAATTCACAGTTCCAGCGGAAGTTTTTTCCATTTCGCTTAGTTAAACAGAAATGGGAAATTAAGGTTGCAACCACAGGACCAAGATGGAAGGGAATCTTGGGTACATAGCGTCATCTGCCTTCTTTAGCCTCAAAGCAAACTAAACCTTTAACAGTGCGACTCGACGGTCTCAAAACTTGCACGCGTGAGAAATAATCACACAAGTTAACTAATTAGGCACTTCTCTTATCTCTAGTGCCCCTTGTCCCGTAACTCGCACCTGAGTCTTCAGTATTCCCCTCATAGCACGTGTTGCTGATCTGCCCACAGTTCGGAAACAAAGCCGTTAAAAAAAGTTCAAGAAATGCAAGAAAATTTGTGCACTCCGAGAAGGTTTTCTCCCCCGTTCAGAGAAGCTTAGAGCCCCTAGGATACTCGAGCAGGACATTCAAACAGATTCAAATTGCTTAATCTTGTCAACACTGGACATGTTTCTGGACAATCATGACACTTTTCTTCTTAAAACCAACCTCAAACTTTGAATCAGTGAAGTTTCCTTCAACGTCGTGTCAATCAAGTATGTTTGGGATAAAGAGCAAAGACGCTCAAATGGAAAACCAAAATCCACATTTACTTCAGCACAGTGCCTGATGTCGAGAACCCCTACATACAAGGCTTCCATATTCATTGCCTGACATCATGCACCCGCGTGAACTGGGCCGGAAATGCATCTTTAGACCGACACTCATATAGAACGAAACACAAAGAAAAATTGTCGAAAGTTTGTAACACATTTCCGGTACCTATGCACCAAAAAATAGAATAAACGCCAGTAGAAAACTCACGTGGTTAATTTTTACTCCATAACAAATACCTCAAATATATTCTAAACTTTCGAGTGTATTTTTTTTGGGCCACGTTGTAAGCACAATCGCATGTAACACATTGCGGACTCGTTAATCCGCCGACGATTTAATCAGTGGATTCAGTCGCTGCACCTCACGGACTCGTAAATCTGACAACCAACGTGCCGCAACCCCAACAAATTCAGGTGGATTTGACCCTAACTTTGGGAAGGATGCAATCGCGCTCAACCGCGCAAGACAGCCGCTGGTCTCCTCGGAAATTTCCATTAGTGGGAACTTGTTGCTGCTTGCGACGTGCCGCCGAGGGGAGGGGTGCCTCAGGGGGCGTGCTTGTAGTGGCGCAGATTCGCCATCTGTTAAGATCATATTGCGTCGCAGGCATTACTGAAAACTACACTAGCACGTAAGACCACCATTAAAAAATTATCCTCGGGCAAGTAATTCTATTTGGATGGAGCTCGTACAATAGCTAGTTACAGCAGGTAATTCAAGAAATTCGTTAAATTTCCCTAGTTGACAACGGAGCACAAAATCCTGGGTTAATTCTAGTCTTGTAACGATATAAGAGAATCTTTTTATTCACCGATCAAAAGTTTTGGTAGAATCCCTTTCACAGCTCTAACGATCGTCACAAGTTGACAAGAGTTGTTAGGTCGATGAACATCACGGTTAGATTGACAGATCACGACCAAACTGACAGAGATCACATCTATTTCAGCAAATATCATGTATATCTCGGACATCACGAAACGAATAGTAGGAGCTCACTTGAGTACGTCACTTAACAACGTATACAAGTTAATATTTGCTGTAACACACCTAAGGCCATTTTAAATTGAATGACACGTCACCATCGTGGTATTAGTAAACAGGCAGTACCCTCAGGCAAATCCAAACACAACTAAGCGTGTCCAAACTCGTCAGCTCAGTGGAGCAACTGCAGGGAGCGTGTGAGGGTGTACGTTGGCTGTGTGATTCCGTTCACTTGTACTCTCCGCATCAAGCTGTCATCTCAGGTTTACGGATTGGTGAATTTGTTAAGAGTTCTTGCGGTGTTCTACGCGTGTATAACAAAAGTCAGAATTTCCGTTTGGGTACTACAACATGGTCATGTATAGCTGTACGCTAAGCACAGCGTCGTTTATAGCAAGCACATGCAAGCGAAACTCTAAACAATTGGCTGTTATTTTATTCAAAGTTCATAGTTATTCTCAGTCCATTTGTATGCAATCCACCAGGTGTCAGAGTAAGGTAAATTTTCGCATCAAATACCGTAGACTTCTGCTATGGATGTCGCGTTTAATTAATAGGTTGTTAGAGTAAGCTAAATTTTTGGTGTCAAATCTTGCAGACTATCGCTACGGGTATCACAATTGGTGCACTCATTGGCCAGTCATTCTGTCATGACTTAGAAAAGCATATCACAATACAATCGTGGCGCACCGCGCCAGACGGGCGAAAACGCCATTGGCTCGAATATCCGTTAAATCGTAATTTTAACATTATCTACTTATTTAACTATACTCTAGAATAATTACCTTACAAAATAAAAAAGAAATCGCATTGATATGTGCCTTAATAATAACTTTGTGACGATAATTTCGATATTGTCAAACTTTTAGCGGCGATTACTCGAAACCTGTTTTTGGTATCGTTGCCTGTATGGCACAGAGCCCGTCAGTCACGACGTACATTTGCACGTGGGTGGGCTCATCACAAACGAACGCCGTAAATGCGTCAAAAATACATAGCGTTTTCTTTAAGTTCAGACAGCGGTTCATCTTTCTGCTCACTTATCCGTAGGTCAGGGCCCGATGTCTCAAGCTGACTTAGAAAAAATACGACCTTCGCTCACATGAAACGAATAGCTGTCGGGGCTGTATATGATTGAAGCATCCTGATTGACGGATTGATCGCGGACTAGTCGGTAATTTCATGAAAAGCACAAAGAACAAAGAGAAAAAATGAGTAACTTTTCTATTTACCACGATTCTTCTACCAGGATCGGATGAGTGGCCAATTCTAGAATGGTCACATCAAAAATAACCTTTCGATAATCGCCCCATCTCGAATTCATCAGTTTTACGAGGGCAAGAAACGCTTTTTCTGGATCCTAGGAGTACAAAAAGATAAAATTATCACTCCTAGAGAGCTACGAGTCTACGACGCGCACTTGTTCCATAGTTATTTTATATTTCCTTATGGAAGTATTAGGAGTTTCGTTTTTCTTTAATTTAAACCTGAATGAGTGTTCGTAGGCTTTCGTATTCCATCCGTATTTTTGCCGCAGTCCGACAACTTGTGAAGCGATGTCTTCCCGCCGTCTAGTTTACGTTCCATGCTTCCCGTATTATGAAATTACTATACGTATTACGAGCGCATCACTTACCATGAACGTATCAATAACAAAATATGGCGACAAACGATCAGAGTGCTCCATTCTCTCGGGGTACTGCCCAAGTTCTTTGCCGTCAGACAGCAAAAATAATATGGCATAACTATTTAATCGTCTCTCGCGCACACTGACACCGAGGACATAACATTGTCGTAAACATTTTGTCACCTGATACATGTTTAGAAATCGACTTCTCCTTAAATGCAACGAAAACAGTCATTCTACAAGATCTACTCCCATTTAAATATATAAAACCACGATTACATGATCATGTATTATGAAACTTTTCTAACGAAGTTCGAACGTATCACCACGTGATTTATTTTTGCACGCCTTTTTTCCCCTCTGTAGAGGTGTGGTGTGTAGTGCTAGTGATGTTAGTCATACAACGCAGGTGGTAGTGATCCTGCCTGTTCTTTGGCCTGTCGTACCCTCCTATTTCAAGTCTACTTGTGATCCTGAGCGGGATTGGTGTCTGACGGCATGAGATTTGGATAGAAATCCACGAATGGACCATTTGGCTCATTCCTGTTTTCACACTCTAGTTTATTCTATTTTACTCAAAACAAATCCCACATTATGAAAATTGCCTTATCCTACGAAGGGGTGATGGAAAGACACTTGATCACAATTTAAGATTTCCGTACTTCGTCCTCGTGACTAGTATTCACTGTGAACAGCTAAATATGTGAATCGAATGGATACAAATGTTGATAATCATGCTGGGCTGCTCGTTTGAAATGACACAATACGAGTCAGTCAGTCAGCATGGAGAATACGCTGCACGGTCGCCCCACCTGCGCACAAAAGGCCGTTAGAACCGATATGTTTTTATCCGAGTAAACGTAAACAGCGCGCACAATAGCTTCTCCACTGCGAAATACTCTATTCAAATACCGATAGCCTAGCCTTTAATCTCCTGAAGGACACGATCAAGAAAACTGAACATCAGAAAACTGCATTTTAATTTTAAATTCTTGTTTCATTTGAATTAGGGTGAATAGGCACACAAGTACATAAGCTATAAACGACTGCTTTACAATATGTTGTCCGCTTAGAAAATAAGTTAGTCTTTTTCGGAGTAATACAATTCGAATATACTCAACTGCACACAAAAAGAGCCGTTGAATGCGAGCTGCTCATTGCCCTGCAGGCCTGTCAAGCGGACGGAAAAGACGAGCCTCCAGGGGGCTTTCTGCGAGCTCTAATCGAGATGCGACAGCGACCAAAGAAGACACAGAAATTAATTCTTCCGTGAGTGAAAAATCCCTTCTGACTCGCTGGAGGGAAAGATCTTGACGACTCCCACTGGAGTCGCAAAGAACGAAGGAAAATCCTTTTACTAGTCATAATTGAACACACAATTGCCGCCAGCACTACTGCCAAGAATAAGAAGGTCGATTGTAAGTTTTCGCTGGAAAGAACTTCCCCTCTTACGAACAACAGGCTTTGTTGAAAATTAAAATTAAAATAACTTGTAGCTGACAATGAAGAGGGTGTTGTGGTCACAACACACTATAGGAGCGTCATTAGTTCTGCATACAAAAACTAACGGATGCAAAAGTTTATAATGTACGTATGCAAGACGTTCTACTGCTGACAATAAAGAACTGTGAATTCGAATTCCTTGGTTTGTCAAAGGTTTCATCACAAAGTTGCACGCCGTATGAGCATAAGCACTACATCTGGTATGCTTCTTCCAGCTTCTTGTCGTAACTCGACAAAAAGCTGGAAAGCGTAAAATTACTTTTTCAAAAACCGAGTCTCAAAATTTTGAGGAAAGCTCCAATGCACAGAACACAAGGAATGTTCTTTGAATTTGTTCGAAGGCTAACCAACTCAACAGGCCCTACAAAAATAAGATAATATTCTTAACGTAGCAAGTTTTCTGCTTAAGTTAAATCAACGCGAAAATATTCTCAACTGATTCCATGTTCTACAGGCCTTCGTTTTATCCAACGCCAAAAGGTTCATCAGTACCCCAACGTCAGACGACACAGAGAAGTCACAAATTTCAGACTAACAGGTTTCTGACCCGGGACTCGAGCTCTAGGGTCTTCAAAATATATTCAACCGAAAGGTCTCAAACCAGTTCCGAACAGGATTATCGTCATTTTTCTCGCCCCTCAGCCTGCTCTATCTGAGATGTATTTACTAAAGCTGTAAGAAGAATGTAAAAAAACTCAAAAGTGATATAAAAAACAGGAAACTTGACGAGACACGGCAGTGTGATCACGAGCATGTGGCGTGCACGAAGTCAGCAGCGATTTTTATGCAACCTTCCACCTTCAGAAGTTCATATGGAGGCAACTGACTTGAACCACCCAGGTCACGAGAGGCGTTCCATAGGGAGCGCTGAACTTGAATTCTGCGGCGTTTCCGTGTTCTAAAATTTAAAGGTGCGCTTCTATCATGTTTGCCAAATCTCTTCACTCGAATAAATGTATTTTATTCGGTGAATCACTGAGCTTCTCACAAATTAGTAACGCATTCTCATAGTCAAGATATTTTATTCAAATTCAGTGCCCTGTGCCCTTTATGGAGCATTATCTATTATTCGAGGCTGACCAGGTACAGCCTTGACGTGCTTGCACCCGGCAACAACCTACTAAACTCAAATTTGCATCCCGGACCTGATCATGAAGTGGTTAAGATTGAATTTTACTAACGGGCTCGACTTCTTTAGATGCAGCTCTCTTTGCAGTCTTAAATATTAATTTTTGGTAAACTTCTACATAGTGTTAGCATCCTGACTTTAAAATAGCAAGGACTACGAATCAAATATTATTCCTAATCCTTTCAAGGTTATTGATATTTTAATTGGCTTACATGCATTCACTCCTCAATATCTGGTAACGAATACAACGTACAAGGCATTTGCTCCCGACCAGCCATTTTCGTTTTTTATTCAAACTTTCATTCAAACACAAAATAACGAAATGGTTAGATTTCAGCGAACAATAAATACCAGCATTAAAAAGTACAGTCGGTGTCCTCTCTCCATTCAGATAACTCCTTCATGTAGGACTCAGCATAACTCCTTCATGTAGGACTCAGCATAACTCCTTCATGCAGGACTCGGCATAACTCCTCATGTAGGACTCGGCATAACTCCTTTATGTAGGACTTAGCATAACTCCTTTATGTAGGACTTAGCATAACTCCTCGAATTTTATGCTGATAATGCACAATTTTAAAATGACTTATTTTACTCGAAATATTGCATTATACTCGGGAATGGCCGATTTGTAACGAGAGAACCCAAGGAAAAACGAGTAAACTTGTATCAAGGTATTATTTTTGTATTGTTGTAAATCGAACAAGTGACGAGTTTACTCGAACAAACTTAAAATATGTGAGATGGGTGAAAATGAGTTAATTCGTCCTTCCAGGAGAAAGGGTTCCATTCTACCAACTACCGAGGAGTACATCACATCTACAAAACCCGAAACTGCAGGACGAGTGGACATGGACCGAAGTCAGGGATATGAGAACTTCACAGTCACTGCCATGAAACTTTACTTCTTTAAAAAAAAACAATAATCAAACGAGGATTACTTGTGCAACCGCAACGCAATATTCTTTGACATCCCTACACCGCTGTAAATCTGTCGCACGGAGCTTCAGCTTGATATACGTGTCTGGCGAGTCAGAATGAACGAAAATGCGCTCCTTTCTACAGATCAGGCAAAGCAACACGAAGTTGTTAATGATTCAGTCTGCTCATGGAAGTAATTTCCACATGTTCTCGTTTGTGTACTAAATTCTGCAAAGTAATTGATCACACCAACTCTATGAAGCAAAAACTTCCACTTAATCCTTCGAAAACGCTCGTCTTTTCTTGCCTCACCCTACACTTCTACCACACAAGTCCACGAAAATAAATCCGTTCTTGGAGATTCAAAGGACCTCACAATGCAACTCACAATTTCTAGAGTCGAACACAGGTTCGAAAACGTGTCAAGTATCAGAAAGAGTCGCGTCACGAATTCTCATAACAATCTTTACCAGCTTTGGATTGCAGTCAGGGATTGCTGCGTAGTCTGGTCACGTACTCGCGCCCTATCAACATTTGTAACCTTCGTTCAATAGACACTGAGGCTGGATCTAAATTTATACGTCATTGTGAATTTCATTAGTTAACATGTTTTGTTTGACTTTTAGCTCTCGCCGGTTCAGCCTTGTGTTGACCGGTTTAGAGTATCCGGTTTGGTTACCGACACTGCTTGATCTCATTCGAACACCTACCTTGGACGTCTTTGGGTCGCGAGGCAGACGCGAAAACAAAAGGCAGAGTGCCTCATTGTCTACCAACAACAGTCTTTTGGCATTATGCAACGCTATTAAAAAAACGTTCGTCTGGAGTTTGCCCCTATGTTAAAATCAGAGCGCAAATCGTAACACGTCAGGGTTACGAAGAAGTTCAAATTTGCACGGCGCATATATTTCAGCACGTTTGAATAGGTCACTTTAAGTGGCGCTTGTGCCCCTGAACACATATGGACCTGCACTTATGCTCTTACACGAATACTCATTGTTGAACAAATATTTGTTGCTGTGCATCTGTGTAAATTTCTATAGCTGTGCACCTATATAAGTACCTATATCAACGCACATGTACAAATATATGAACCGGCGCAGGTGCATAAATTGTGCATATATGCAGAGCATTTCAGTGAAATAACTCATTTTACTCTGTGAAGGCGTGTCCAGAAATACTTCGTAAAAAGTTATTATGACGTAACATCTCAAGAGCACTAATACATTAAACAATTAAACCAACCGCCTTAGTGTCTAATCGGCCCTTACATTTTGTCGCGAAAACCAAGTGGACGCATTTATTGGACGTTTCTTAATTAAATTATTCTGACTTTGATTACTTATCTTCCTACCGATGCGCAGCAAATTTCAATTCCCAGTAACTTTTAAACCAAGCATTTTCGGAAACGCCTCCATGACATAAAATGTATTGCCAAAACGAACATTATGTTGAAGTTCAAAAATTTTTGAAACACCTTGTATATACCATTGCACAAGTACAGCTATTTGTCAGAAGTACAGGTAAAGTTACTCGTATGAGTGTACAGGTAAGGGTACTCGTGCAAGTGTACAGGTAAGGGTACTCGTACAGGTACACAAGTACAGGCACTTGCCCAGATACACAGGTAAAGGTACTTTCACAGGTGCACAGGTAAAGGTACTTGAACAGGTGCACAGGTAAAGGTACTTGAACAAGTACATAGGTTGAGGTATTCGTACAGGTGCACAGGTTGAGGTATTTGTACAGGTGCACAGGTAAAGGTACTTGTATAGTTGCACAAGTACGGGCACTTGCACAGGCACATACGCAAAAACACTTGTGCAGAAACTGATAAGAATACTTCCATAGGTACAGCATGGAAGTAAAAATGCTCGCACAGGTACACCGATAGAGGCACTTGAACAGGTGCACCCTCATCCCGTCTTGACCAATTCACAGAGGCCACCTCCAGCTAACGTAACTTTCGGTGGTGCAGCAATACTAGGATGCCGAGCATAACTTTTGAGTGATTTAGGGCATATTGTCCACTCCGAGCACGAGCGGACGGGAATAAAGAGACGCACGGGCGGCTTCCAGTTTAAACCAGAGCAGAAGTTGGCAACGCGGAAGCCATGCAATGCGTAATGTCATCTCGATGTAATCTCAAGGATCGGTTCTGGCGGGCTGTTAGGGCTCGGTATTGGTGGGCTGTCAGGGCTCGGTACTGGTGGGCTGTCAGGGCTCGGTATTGGTGGGCTGTCAGGGCTCGGTATTGGCGGGCTGTCAGGGCTCGGTATTGGTGGGCTGTCAGGGCTCGGTATTAGTTGGCTGTCAGGGCTCGGTATTGGTGGGCTGGCAGAGCTCGGTACTGGTGTGCCCTTTTTTCGAACGAATCAGTTTTCTATTACATTTTTTGCCGAAATTTTGTGATAATAATTTTCACACAAACGCGGGAGACCTGCTAATCTGTTGTGGGAAACAGTGAACAATTTTAAGGTTCTGACAGCGGCAAAGGTTTTTTAATCTGAACAAGATTGATATGAAAAGAGGCGAAATATATTTTCAAATTAACGTAGCTGTGAATTATAGGAGGAAAGTAGATAAAAATATGTTCTTTCTTAGAACAAATACGATCCAAAGCATGATATGGTATAAACCGCTAAAGAACAATAACGTCGCCCTGTCAAAGGCACCCACGAAAGAAAACAATCACTGCAGAAATGGTTCACGGACAAAATAATCAAAGCAGTAATAATTCACGAACCAAATAATCTCTGCAGCAATAAATCTCCGATAAAACAATCCCTGGAGGAATAAATCTCCGATAAAACAATCCCTGGAGGAATAAATCTCCCATAAAACAATCCCCGGAGGAATAAATCTCCCATAAAACAATCCCTGCTGCGATAAATGTCTGATAAAACAATTCCTGGGCGAATAAATGTCCGATAAAACAATCCCTGGAGGAATAAATCTCCCATATAACAATCCCTGCTGCGTTAAATGTCCGATAAAACAATCCCAGCAGCAGTGGTTCACACATGTCCCAAACGACACGGATCAGATCGGCAATATCCAAGAACGTCTACGGCTCCAATGGTCGGCAACTATTGCCAGAATCACAGAACTTAAAAAATCTTCAAGTTCACAAGAAACAAAAGCAGGCAAAGCTGTGCATTAAACAGATAAGACAAACGTACGTGTGTAGGTACGCCGCATAAATGAGATAATATTTTATAATTCTATCACTTCACTGTGACAACTGAACTCTGTATTGCCTTTACCACTGTTCAAATGCTATAATTTAAGAGTAGACGATCAAGGTACTGCGAAGTAACGTTATGGTTATATTAAATAAAGAACACGCCATCAATTGGTCGTGTTCTACGCAGAGTGAATAAAGAAGACCCCAATCACACGCCCAACAACTTGCTTTCAAACTGTATCAAGTTTCATATATTGACATGGATAATCCCTTCAAACCCATCGATAAAGCATTTCAAATTGCATTCGCAACGTGATTGAGCACCAGCATGGATCAAAGGATAGGAAATCAAAGACAGAAATTCTACAGGTTGGCTACGTTTCGCCTACGCAGGAGGACTTCACGATTCGGAATTAAAATAAAACTATTTTTATAATTGACCTTTGACTAGGGTATTAGGAAATGCCCCACTTGAGGTCCTTAGAGCAAAAAACTGCAACTAGACAAACTAGGAAATTTTCGCATTGCACGACACACGGTTAGCACAAACCTCTTTGGTTTCAACCTTGAAGTGCTAGTCCCGTTACTATGACGTGTACATTTCCCTCTCAGAGCCCTTTTTCTTGCACTGCCGTTAAGGGAGATTCACACGCTTTGCCGAAAAGCATGAAAACTGTCAAAATTTATATGACAGTAACAGCCTCCCAGTTACAACACAGGGTCCTTACAAAAATAAAGACTTGACTTTTAACATAAATAACATTACGCATCTGCGTTTTAGTATTATTCTAACACGCCTATCGATAGGAGTAAAACCATTCTATATTTAACCGGCATCCCTCATAATTAGTATTTAAAGCCTACGCGTACATTTTCTTGGACACCGTGTATAGAATAATATTTACCTTTCGAACGACAGTCAACTATCTTAAAGCCCAATAATCACGACTAATGTTACACGTATACATTGGAGTTTGAAGGTGCCTTTCTGCATGCAAGCCAAGTACGAACACTTAATGATGCAGGACGCGTGAGACGATATGATGACACGAAGACTGACTTCACCAGGAGGTTGCGACACGTCAAGCCACAAATTTAATCCTAAGTTCGAGCGGGAAGTATTTTGTGAAAAAATGAAAAAAAGAGTTCACTTGAAAGGAATAAAACTACTGAACCTCCAAAGAAGATATCAGACACATTGGAACTTCACTTCTGCTACGGATGTAACAACCTTAATTAACACCTCGGGAAACCGATTCTCAGAATTTAAACATCTAGACAGATTTCAAAACTTCAAGAATCAAGCCTGCCTGAATTTCAAACGAGACCAATTTCCAAAGGAAATTAGGTGGATCAAAACCGAGCGCCTCACCGGAACAACTGCATAGGCGTAAGTTGAACAGCACAGCTTCCGAGATGGCTGAATTGGCAGAGGAATGCTCCTGCATTACGATTCAAGCGAACTGCATCATGGAAAACTGGTCCCGAATTCATTAATGTATAATTACTGTAATTAAGATGACTTTAATTCGTTCAAATTAGTGCCGACAATCTCTAATTAAATACATGTACATCCTGAACCTCATTACGAAGTCTCTGAACACAAGCACAGAAATACGATCAAAACCCTAACAGCTTTTTAATTTTAGAAGAAAACTTTACTCGTTGAAACTACGATTCGTTGCAAGAAGCGTGACGTCGAGTTAGTTGTATGCAAAATATTACTTCTGGGGCAAAAATACGTCTATTTATCAGTCAATGCACGAAGTGCAATGTCAAACAATCACTCAAACTGCATAAAAATACAAAATAACAACCAAATAACTGAAAGATTTCTGGTGGAGAAATAGAAGTCGTTGGAAAATAAAATCGTTCTCCACACTAACAATTGCATTCAGGTGCGCCACTGCAGTGAATGTAAGTGCGGTGCTTCCACATCATTTCGAAGAGCGACTTTGCACTGGAGGCAGTGATAACCGGGCAATAAAACACACTATGACCGAGATAAAAGATACTTTCCGTCAATTTCTATTTGCAGACGTACGAATAAAAAAGCTAATATATAACTTGTTTTTACCCCCACTATCGGATCAAAGCGCATGTTAAATGAGTAAAAAACGAATGGTTGACCTTAAATTTACTTTAAACTTGTGGATGGGAAAATACTACTAAATATTTCAAAACATCCCTTCCCACATGCTTGAAGTTTCAATTCCTAACGTTGGGACGGGCAGTCCACTACATCCATTCCCCACACACTACGCCACGCGCCGTGGCCGCTGGGTCTTCATACATCCACGTCACCTCCAACAATACGGACACAAGAGCAGCGTTTTTTGAATAACGCAAGCTTGATAAAATTGCCAAGTGATCTCAATCTCCGTACCCTACAAAACTTGAAGCGCATAAAACGGGAGATATTTTTGGAGCCGCCGATGGAACACGACAGCTGCCCGGTACTGTTTCTATATACGTAGCATCGAATCCCTCCCGTGCGGAAACCGCATACTAACGGATATCGCATGCAACGGAGAAAATCTAATGATCTGAATGCTTATTATCTTGACCAGAATGCAGAACAGTCACACGCGAAACAATCACGTTGGTGACTAATTTCTCCCTCCATTAGTTCGTTAAAAGAGAGGCTCAACTGATCAGGGTTCTTACACCCGAACAATGTATTCACTGTTTGAGCGTTACGGTATCACTAACAAATTTTCTGATTTTGTCTCACGCACAACTAAATGAGGGTATTTTCAGTGCATAATCTAATATCCACAAAACATAAGGCCAAATCCTTCGATTTGACTACTTAGATTTGTATTTTAACTCATAAATGTAACTTGGGCCGTCAAAGACCGTGCACATTTTTTGACGACGGCGTGTGTTTTGACCATTCGTGATGCAGGTGCAAAGTTCGATAAAATGTGCGTTTGTTGCTGAATATTGAAGGCACGATCACGCAAATGCGATTCTTTCGACGCTCCCGGAGGAAGATTTCGAAAAACCAAACGAGACAGCGAATAAATTTGAAATATATTGAGATTTTAAACTAATTTTCAAGTTTTAGAGACAAACCTATGCTGTTTTTCTTTTAGATTATTCCAGATTATATTTTTAATTTTTTGTTCGTTTTTACTTTTTTTTCAATACTGATAGAATTTTTGTACTCCGAAAAGAATGCAGTTTATATTCAAGATGTTCCCTACTACGTTGGTCACCTTCTTATCCTAAACTTATTCCCAATTCCAAGTGTCGAAGCTGGACATGAGAAAATCTGGAGGCTCTAAGAAGCCCATTCGATCGACTCCATGGTCGTAACTTCAACACGCAAAGGAAAAGAGCGCTACTCACCAACTCGCCGACATCAGCACTCGGGGTAACACGGTACATCTCGGGACCCTTACCTCTCTCGCTCCCTTTCTGCAAACGATACAGGAAGACACGTGTGTCAAATTTTTTAGAATGCAGATTAGTGGCATGCACTCAATGTTAATTCTTGACAAGCATTGGAAAAAACATGGGTACCTCAGAGCTAACACAACCTGAACAACGGAAAGAAGTCAAGCGCGCATATGTGATCGTTTTTCTATTAGTTTAAAAAATGGGAATATTTTAATCCTTATTAAGTCTACTTTTCATTATTCATCGTGACTACCTACACCATAAAATACAGGGTACGAGGGCTATCTGAGAACATGTTGTTTTCAGTTCATTACACGCTTGAATTATTTATAATGTATTTTTATTTCAAGTAACCCACTTAAATTAAGATATTAACCCAAGAGACGGAAAGACATGCAATCACAGTTGCTATAACTGCAATTATGAGAGTTTTAGAAGTTGTGAGTAGTGAAGGTCATGTCAGGCCACTTTACATTTATACACAGGGTCTTAGGGTTGATGCTGATTGATACATTCATGTTCTGAAAACGGTTGTTAAGCCGTGAATAGATAAAGCACCTTATGGAAGGCCAGTAGATGATTAAAATCCTACGGACTATTATGAGTGCAGTGTTGATGTAAGGGAGATTAATCGACATCCTCATAGTACCGTTGCTTCACTGAAGACTGCCATTGTCTAGGTGATGTCCGAAATGAATTAGTACCACTTAACTTCAGCTTGTCAACGATTTCGGACCAGCATAGAAGCAGTCATTGAAACCAAAGGTGACTTCATAGAATAATTTGAATCATCAAATATATTTGTATAAGTTTAATCTTATTGAACACCCTAAAAAATATTCTTAAATAGCCCTCCCACCCTGCATTGTCGCAAGGAGAATTTCACTCGAGTCATACGCTTGCTCTATAGCATGTCGACTGACATGACACGCGCCTCTATGCTCAATTTGGCCAGCCCGTTCATGATCACTCTTAATTTAAAACGTCCCTGTTCTAATTCCACATAGCACTTCATAATCGTTCTAAAATCAAAACATCTTTTGGTCATAACTTGTCGGTATCATGCACACAGAAGTACCAAAATGCTTACTTACTCTCGAATCCAAGTCACTCGACAGCGCCAAACGCTACAAAATCTCTACAGGTGGAAACGCAACCTACAAGTATCAGGGCACTGATCTTTTGTCACGCCTATCGTTTCGCTTTAGTAGATATGAAAATAAATGCGAGAAGTTCGTAGCAGTTCCTTTACAAAAGAATTAGACTATAAAATTTGGCAACAGTTCGCTAAAAGAGTCATTAGACTAGAAAATTTAGTAGCAGTTCCCTAAAAAAGAAATTAGACTAGAAAATTTGGTAGCAGTTTCCGAAAAGAGAAATTAGATTAGAAAATTTGGTAGCAGTTCCCTAAAAGAGAAATGAGCGTGAAACAAACATGCACTCACTCCGGGCGCGGGTCTCCTCTTTCGCGGGTCGTCCGTGTCCTTACTCCCTCGGAAGATGTCGAACACTTTGAACAGCGAAGACGTTCTGCGCAAAAAAGTAAATAAACCTTATACGGATGTTCTTTTCAAAAAATAAAAATAAAATGTTGTGCAGATGAAAAATTATCAAATATATTTTGGTCCAGTTAAATAAAAACGTTATGAAGACGTTTTAATAAAATAAGAAAAACAAATAAGTCGTAAAGCCGTTCTGATCAAAGAAGTAAAAGGCGTTCCTGTCAATGACGTAAGCGAGCGCATGAAAACGATTTGCTTTAAGTGGTACGTATTCGTCTGATAAAGTTTTAATTAAGACACGCACTCACCAAGCGAAATTTCTGTTTCTTAAACAGCACAGCCAGTTGATACTGCGGCTAAACTTTGAATCAAACGATTGAAATAAAACATCGTGAAAGAGAGTGAAATAAATAGACAACCCTCAAAAAGCTCGTCCAACTCAGCAAACTGCGACTTACAACAGAATGAAAGACGTAGTCACACCGTCATGCTCGAACAACAGACCACGCCAGCACTCAGACACTCTAGGCAGAGTTAACACGTTGACTCCGATTCTCTACACAGGTAAGATTACATGCCGACAAATATCTCTACTGTGAATTTAAAAATGAAGGATTTTGGTTGCATACATTTGGTTACTCTATTAATTTTCTTTCTGATCAGAACTAGCTTATTCGATTGATGAACACAAATTTGAAGAAAACTCGAAAATTTGTATTTATACATGATAGTGCTTAGGTTACATTAGGTTAAGTTAGATGATCGCGTGTACCATATATGACCCACTTCGGAATCAACGTGTTAAGACGTAGCCGTCACAACATTGGACCGGTCGCCCACGCTACGTTCCTGCGACCCACTTCTCGGCAGCAATCGCTAAATCTCAAGTACACACGTTATCTGCTGCGCAGGCTCTACGACACTCGCGTAACACTTGGACTCCCGTGATTCTGGTCAGACACGGACATACTTGTACGTTGTAACATTTCAAGTTGTAGTCATTCTGTCTCCACAAACAATGACGTAGAAATGAAATAGGTAGCTAGGTTAACGAAGCTTCCGGTGCGAAATTTGATTTGATCTTTTTAGGGAATCCCTATTGACACAAACATGCCGTTTTAAGTTTGAGACCGTGAAAAAAATAATGAAGTAGGCAAAGTAAAGTTCAGCAAAGTGTTTTAAAATAAGAAATTTGCTTGGATTCTTCAGGTTAGCCCGTTTAGCATCTGTAAATCATGCCAAGCTTGACACAATAATGATGAAAAATAACGTCGAGCACATGGGAGTCTCCGCTTCCATTCACCTCGCTCTCAGAATGCCGTACTCCAATCTAGTCTACGATTATCGGCCTGGTGGGTTTTCCTCGTGAGTAAATTAGGCTAGCATCGAAGAATTTTCCTTTCTTCTTCTTTTCAATGAATAATTTCAATTTCGATTCAAGAAGTGGTGTCTGCACGTTGTGACCTATTTAGTCCTCACATTTTATGAGAGCTTTTACATTCCTACTCTAGAAGCCTTTCTCGCACGTTGGTAAGTTATTAGGAAAGGAAAGTTATATTTGAATTAGGAAAGTTATATTTGGTCATAGGAA
The DNA here is from genome assembly GCA_014899125.1 of Orchestia grillus. Taxonomy (NCBI): domain Eukaryota; kingdom Metazoa; phylum Arthropoda; class Malacostraca; order Amphipoda; family Talitridae; genus Orchestia; species Orchestia grillus. Next base: position 465 of record VOMN01077855.1, on the reverse strand, counting down.
AGTTATTGAATCTCGACTCTACAAGACGTGCCTGCACGTTGTGGCCTATTAGAAAGAAGAGCTGACATTTGAGGCTTCCTCTTACCACATCAAGAACGACTGCATGTTGACCGCTTGCTTACCGTGCTCCAAGGATGACAAGAAGATGGGGTCTAGTCGTTCATATTTTGAACCATCTCTAACGTTGACTGGTGTCCTACTTCAACTTAACTATTGGCTCAGGCCTATTCGGTACGCCATCACTTGATTGGACCAGAACTAAATCAACTAGTCGTCACTCAGACCTGTCAGCACGCCGTCACTCAGACCTGTCAGCACGCCGTCACTCAGACCTGTCAGCACGCCATTCACTCAGACCTATCAGCACGCCATTCACTTGGACCTCTCAGCATGCCATTCACTCAGACCTGTCAGCACGCCATTCACTTGGACCTCTCAGCACGCCACTCACCAGCACTAGTCAGC